>VZTE01005075.1:160356-330652 GCA_013397775.1 Eulacestoma nigropectus | reverse complement strand
AGAGCTCTTCAAATAAAAGCACCTGCATATAATCATTCCGTGATTATGTGTTTTCCATGCTAACACTTTCACACAGTAGGATGAAATACTAGGCCTTGAGGTAGGGTTTCTAGTGCAAATTTATAAAAATTATTTAATATATAATAATTATTTTCTTTACATGAAGAAAACATAAGCATATAGCATAAGGACTGAAAGAAAAGTTTTATTATTTTCACTTGGATCAGCCAGAGAAAATGCTCAGTACATTTGACCTCAATGAGAAAGTGTTTCCAAGTATTGTACTGCTGATGGCAAAACTTTCCAAAGCTCTGTAGGCATGGGATGATATATTTGGGTTTATTAATATTTTAAAACTACATGAAAGTACCAACTTTCTGTGTCAAGTTTTGATAGTTTAGTTTTTTCCCTTCAAAATAAGTTTACTAGTGGACTTCTAAGCCTGAGTGACTTTTGAAAGAGATATCTGAAGTCAGACACTGAAGTCAGGAGAGAGGAATCCAAGTTATAGAAATTGTTAGCTTCATCCTGGACAAGGAATCTCCTTGTATTTAGATGATGTAGATTACTTACCGGAATTAAAGTTCCTAAAATTTTAAGCGTTCTTGTATCTAGTTTAGCAAAATTTACTGCAAGGGTCTAACTTTCTGATGTGGTTAGCCTTGCCACATAACAGGTCTGGTGGAAACTATGATGATGCACATTTCTCATGTGTGTGTCTTGATTGAAAATAATGCAGTAGGTGCTAGAGGTGTGGCCACCCGGTACTTTTGAGCTATGGGCAATCACTTATGACATTACTGCTACCACTGGAGCATATTTCAACTTAACAGAAATTGAGTTCATGGAAAAAGCTATTGAATCATTCATATGTTGTTACTCCTAAGAGATTTGCCAATGCAGTTGAGACTTCTGGGAACATTTTTCAGTCCCTCAGAGCAGTAGTTTTATTCACATACTTTGAAACCCTGACTGCATCCACAATGTGATCCCATTGTCTGTACTTTTAATAGAGCCCCAGCATAAACTAACATTCTCCACACCACATGCCTACATATTATCATAAGTGAAGAAACCAGAAAGCTGTTGAATTTCTACTGCTGTTTTCAGAATATCAGAATCAGGTTCTTTTAGGTAGTGCATATGAGGAAGGTTTAATGTTTAGTACCAGTTTTACTTTTTTGAAGATATTTGACATTATCTGGTATTTTAATTTAGAAAAGTGATACAGCAATATTCTGAAACCACAATGCAAGTACAATATAGTGATCACACTGTACAGGGAAATCACATAATGAACATCATTCCCATTACCATTCTCTATATGCAAACTGTCATCACACTGGACATTCCTGGTTGCTGGAAGGGAGTGCATAGGTTGAAGTCAGCTTAAACCTGTTGCTCTCTCCAAAATCACTTTTGCTGTTCATTCAGTATATATAATTGTTGGGTTGAGCCATATGTACAGCTCCCCCCATGCTGATCTGTCTGGCTCAGGAAGATAAGGCTTCTGTTATTTTAGGGAAGTCCATTTACATGACCAGTTGACCCTCAACTGACACAGCCATTTATATACAATAAAGGCCACCCACTGGTCCCCTTGGTGTTGCGGTAAATTCACCTTCCTATATGATAGCTGTGGCTAGTTCAAGAATTCTTTTCTCAGCTTCATGGGTTTATCACTCTTGTCTGTCTTCTCCAAGCTTTATTTCATGGTAGAGGTTCGTTGATCGATCACACAGAATCAGCAATATTGCAAATTACCGCAAATATTCTTGGAAGAATAAAAACAACGTTAAGCAATTTGTATGTGCATTTCTCCCTTTTTCCTTAATAAGTCCAGTTAACCACATTCAGATAATAAAGATGAAGTTTCTAAAATTCACAGTTTTGGTCAAGTCTTCTGGAATACAGAAGTCCTAATATGAAAATTTCATCAACCGATAAACAAAATTATGATACTGCACAGAGCAAAGGTGAAGAAGGCATCAGTCATATGAATAATTCCATCCATTACCTCATTAGTTCTCTGATAAATAAAACAAAGATTTGTTTTTAAATGTTTTATAAAGATACCCATGAAATACTATCCAGTTATTACAGAGGGGGTCTTCTGAGAATAATTTAAAAGAAATCCAACTTTTAATTTATATTTAAAAATTAAGATACATGTAAGTTCCTAGGCGTAATATCATCTGAAGATCTAGTGAAGACTGCATGCACGTATGTTCATACAGTTTTACATAAGCTATGCAATAACAGACAAAATTTTTTAAATCTCCACGTAACTTGTAGAAAAAATGAAAATCAAGTTGAATAGCTCCCTGAGGCAAAAGAGAAGATAAAATTTCAAAACTCAACATGATCAGAGGGCAAGGATGTTTTCCTGTATTTCTATTTCAGCAATTATGGGCTTGCTTGTCTGTGTATATAAAGTGCAAAGATGGGTAGATTTTTATCCCCTCTATTTTTGCAAACTTTCCTCATTTGGTTCTCATGCCTTATTTTTCTTCCATCTGAGAAAGTGTTTTGATATGAGTGCAATGCTTGGGAGTTTGGTTTGTTTGGAGTTTGGGGGCTTTTTTAAACTTTTTTTTCGTAAAGGTCTAAAAGGGGGTAATGAACACTGAAATGCTGTCACTGCATTTTAATTATTTTAGTCTTTTTTTTTTTTTTGGGTGCTGAACATAACTGAAAAATAACCCCGAAGTTTAAAGAATTTGAATACATAGAATACATTGCTTTCTTAGGACATAAGGCATAGATATTTCACTTTAAATAAACATGACTTACTCATAACATTGCTAATAAAATCTTAGATAATAAAGACTGGAAATGGAAATTTTAGGCAAGACACAGCTTTACAGAATATCGAAAACCAATTGATTCAAAAAAGATGAGAAGGAAAAGAGATGCTGCATGGGGTTATCTTCACTTCTGTAATGTGAACTGATTTTCTTGCATGCCAGTAGTGCTAAAATAGATGACTACCTACATAAATATCTTTAGGACTTTTAGTAATATGATGGTTATATGCTAAATATAGCACAGGCAGCAAGCCTTTTGGTGCACCAAGTCAGATTTCCTGTTCATCAAGCAGGTCGAGACACTACAGGGTGCTTTGCCCAAGTTTGTTGAAGCATTCATTACCTCTCCAAACTGGTTTAGCACCCAGGGAGGGATTTTTCCTGCCAGATTACCGACAGACGGCTTACAGACAAACTGTGAGATAGCTGTAGTACATGTGAGAGAGCTGAAGCTGGGCTGAGTTGTAGCTGCATGGCTACAACTGAGACAGTGCTTTATGGGCAGCTAGGATGTAGACGTCCGGTGCTAACAAGACTCTCTGGAGTCTTCTCCAGATGCTCCTTTGTTTCTTATTCCTGGGATTATTTCATTTCTCCTTGTCACAGCCCTTTTCAAACAATATAAACTTAAAAGTACTAAGCTATATGTCTGCCTGAAACAGATATACCCCACATATTTTTTTATGATGGATGTATACTAAATATATTCTAGACAATTACCTTTTTGTGATGACACAGATTTTAGGGCTTCAAACTGAGAGGATTGTGTCTCTAAATCAAAGTTTGTGAAGTATAGCATGATTGCTGAAATTAACAGTTTTCTTCACTGCACTTAACTAAGTCCCACTGCTTTTTTTTACAAGTGGAAAAGCACATACATTCCCTAGAGAATGGAGAACTAATGAGGTATCATTTTCTACAGGATTTATGTGACTGTTATAGCCTGAGTCTCACTTTTCATGATATCTAAACGTATCTGGTGAGAATATTTAAGTCCATATGTGTGCATTTGTGATTGTGCATGAATTTCACTAAAATACTGCCTTAGAAAGAAAATTTTTATTTTCTCTCCCCTTCGTATGACTCCATCATATCTTGTGGTGGTATCTTTAATCCTAGCTTTCCTGAACAGAAGAGCTCAAAGTTGTCCTGTACACTCTGTCCTGAACATTATCATGTGTGTTTATTTAGTTAGCAGTAGACACAATGTCATAAAAAGGGACAGATGTAACATTGAATTGGTAGTAATGTAGTAGGATAATGAACTTCAAACAGAAACAGGAGCTCTGCAGCACCTCAAAGGCAACTAGAGTTGTTTGAAGTGCAACTTTTTTTTAAAACACTGGACCTGGATCAGCAAATATGATTTAGTTTTCAAAGTGACAGTCACACTTCAAACAAGCCCAACTGTTTCTGAAGTATGTGTGTGAAGATTAGGTAGGAAACCTTCTTCTGACACAGTCCTGTGGTAAATATTTTAAATAGAACTTTAAAAAATAAATAAATCTCTGTGTTTGCCAATTTCTGATTTCTTCTTTTTACGGAGAAACATGGATAGTGTTCAGTGGAGTCATCTGAATTATCTGAAAAATGAACAAAACTTACTTGTAGTTCATGTATTGTGTAGTGTTTATGTGAGGTGATCATACACCTGCATGGGTAGGTCTGGCAAAACATGCAACCAAACTCATGGATGTGCATGCATTTGTCATCAGAACAGGTAACTCACCACTTCTTAGAAGTCATGGACTAGGTCCCAATTTTGGGGTACTGTTCTTCTGGAAGTCATGCTATTCTCCCACAACGCACAGCCACTGTCGATGCCTGAAGGACGAAATAACAAGATGTGGACAAATGTGCATGAATTGCCTGGGCTCTGAGCAGAACCTGCCTCTGGACCACCTACCTGTCCAGTGGGCAGCTAAACAATGTATTGCTGATGAGGCTGTATTTTGATGTAAATGTAGTATTTATTGAACACAAACATAGGAGCCCTACAGAGCTCTTGATTAGCAGTATTTTTTCTCCTGTGTTGAACCACTGCTTTGTTATGATCTGGTTATTAAGAGGTACCTCTGCTCAAGTAAAGTGCAAACAAGAGCATGTGCCAAAGTCAATAATACGGATTTTATTTAACAGTAAATGTGAGTGAGAGAGATAGACAGAAACAGGAGGGGGTGAGGGGAGAGCAGAGAGAAAGAGACTTGAAAAACCTCAGTGTTTTATATCAACTACCCTGTAATCTTGAAAAAAAATAAAAATCGATGCCAGTGTCTGAATGTTAATGTAATTTTGAGATGTTTTATTATTTCTTTATTTTCAGTAAAGGCACAGAGGTTACTAAGATCTTTGTTGCTTGTGCAATTTCTAATACAGAATTTACCTTTCCTTAATTTGGTTTTCTTGGCATCTGTAACTACATTGTATATTTTTCCTCAGGACAAAGTCTATGTCAGTAATTACCAATATATCATATTTCTTCTAATGAAGAACATCTGTGACTAATTATCTTGTTTTCACCACTGAAGTTTTTAAATTTCAGTGCGATAGTATAGACAAAATGAAAGATTGGTGTTAAAAATTTCAATATATGAAACAAGGTTCAGTATATATCCCAAGCAAAACTGGGATTCCTTCATGAGGTACACGTTTGAACTTTGTGAATTAGCTAACTCTTAACTGGACTAACTGGAAAGAGAGCAAGTCAACATATGAAGAAAAAGTCACATGTTTTCAGTTATCAAACAGAAAGCAAATTAGTGAATTCCATGGCTTAAATTGTCTCCGGCACACCCACCAAGAAAGTACTATGTGTAAATGCAGTATCATCACAATATACACGGCAGTCGTCTAAGTTAAAGGATCTGCAAATGAAGTGGAATTCGCAGCAGTGAAACCATATATACAGATTCATTGTCATGGACTCAAAAAATGGAAATATCTTCCAAATGTCACTTATCCCACCTTTGTCCATTAAAAGAAGACAATAAGCCCTCACAGACACTTGCCTCAGTTGTCAGTGAAAGTGTGTCACCACACAATTCCTGCACAGCCAGGCTTGTTGCTTAATTATTCTTACAGAGGGTTTTCCTAACATTGCCCTGAACTGCTTTGGCAGCGGTTTAACCTTGTTGTGACTCAGGACACCTGTCTTGTCTTCCCCAAGAACCAAACCCCCTCACAGCTCTGGTTGAACACGAGCACCTAGAAGAATGGGATAATTCCTACCAATTTGTATTTTTTTATTTTCAACACTTTTTTTGGAGGGGCAAGGGGGATGGCACGACTATTGCCACCAAGGTTACCAATTATGAAGTGATCCCTGATTTAGGGATTAGTTTTATTTGGGAATTTTATTTACTTCTCGCAGTGAAGCTTTAGTTCTGCTGGAACAGGTCAGACCATACGCAGCCATTTACAGTGCAGAAGAGGTCACTTTCACAATTGTCTTTATAGAAACCCTATAGAGAAGAAAAAAAAAAGGCAATTCAAAGGCACAGTTCCTTTCAACCCAAAAGATGTAAATGAAGTCATGATAGATCAGTCACATCCTGAAAGTACATTTGTTCACTTTTTCTGCTCTTGGGTGACCAGCTTGGATATAGAAAATCTAATATTTGCATCCTCAAGGATCCATTAGCAATTATTCTTGCCAGGAAAAGATCAAATATAGTTTATGCAAAGAGATCAGTTGGTGGATAAAGTCAATTAGTAGACTAGATTCTGTACCAATCTTTCTCTGAAAAAAGAAAAAACTCCAACTTTTTAACTTGATGATTTTTTGGTTAGAATCTAGTATGATTAATATTCTGAAGTTTGGATGTTATTCAAAATAATAGAATTAAGCATGTTTGCATTTTTTTCATCCTCATCTTTTTCTGTAGTTTTATACTGACTAAATTAATGAAAAAAATGGAAACTGTAAAACAGCAAAAATCTGAAAAAAAGAAAAATATAAAATATTAAATTATTTAATGTTAGTTATTTGGTATAAATTCTGAAAGGGTAAAAAATATGATTTTACTGCTGAAGGAAGGTTGGTTTCTGAATCAGAACAGGGGACTTGTTGACCTATTAATAATAACTGAACATGTAATCATGGATAAAATTTACCCAGAGACAATGCTGAGAAAGCAGAGAAGGAGACAAGTGTCGGGACAGTTACACAAAACGAGGGAGAATAAAAGGTCACGCTGTATTTTGTCAAGTTTGCCTGGGAGAAAACAACAAGTTGGTCTGTGGAGAAGCAAGGAAAGTAGAGTCTGGAAAGTGAGTCAGGGATGCTAAAATTCAGCCAGACTAGGAAATTGGAATTGGCACCAAAATAAGCTGCACATTCCTTATCCAACATTATAATAGAAGACCTATTCTGTTTACTGGTAAGTATGTGTTGCTTCTTATAGTCACCCTTCATATATCCTCTCTGTCAGGATTTTTTTAGGTTATTTCTTAGGGCCATGTACTGACCTCAATCTGCCTTATAGTGAGGGCTGTATGTGTGCATTGATGTGCTGAAGCCATTGTACAGTCTGTAAAGCACTTCAATAATTTGCATATTGTCCAGGCTTGTTCTTTTTATAACTTTGTGTTTATTTTAAACTTGGGGGGGGTGGGAATCAGACTCTGTGCTGGCAGTGGGAGGCTGTAGTCTTGTATTTCAGTGCAGGAATTTGTTTTGTGCTTATGCTACTGCTCTGTGACCATTTCACATCTTTAATAATATTAATAAATAAATATCTGGAAAAATATATAACTGATTAATTGGAATAAAATCAATCCCATTTTCTATAAAATTATTTTTAAAATTCGTCATAGTCTGTCATTTTAGACCATATTTTGCTCTTTTTATTTCTCAATAGATGAAAAATTTTGTAAGTGTGGAGGAGTAAATTGTCATCAGTTTTTATGCAGTACAGTATTTGATCAATCTAGGCATATTGATATAAATATCTTTTATGTTAAAAGATGTCACTTGAAAATTATAATATGCTGTAGTCTGCAACATAGCTGTACCTGCAAATTATTTATGAATTTCTAGAAAAAGTGAACATGAATATCTGTTGTGGTGTGACAGCCGGTCCCGGGGTTGTCTAACACCAGCCACAGAGTAATAGCCAGAACCCCCCACTAGTGGGACCTCACTAATGGGCAAACTCCCCTGGTTAGGGTGACAACACAGAACCCTCCCAGCAGCCCTCGCACCCCTATGTAGATGTCTCCCTGGGCATTGGATCCTGGTTTCCCCTCCCTTCTCCCCTATACTTGGTTATCTTCCAGAACTTTCTACCTTCCTCAGTAGCCCATTGGCTCTTTGCTCCCTCTCCCCGCCTTCCTCGTTCCCCATTGGGCCTCGGTGCATTTCCCTGCCTCTGTAACACCCTTTGGCCCTCAGTTATTGGTTCCCTGGGGTTCCCACGCCCCTCTTCCTCCCTGGATCTTAACCCCTTGTCAGGCTTTGTTCGGGGCTCTCTCGGCACCTGCGCTTCCGGACCGTCATCACCCCGTAATTAACCCTGTTCCCGTGGAGCTGTGTCGGAGCCCGGCCGCTTCTTTGCTTCTTCCTGCGCTGTTGCCACCTGGAAGCTGCCGAGCCCTGTGTGAGCCTCGGCTGCTTCCCCGCTGCGAACAGATCCAGCGACTCAGGACAGCGCTCCGGGTAACTGGCACCGCCCCCGGAATCCGGGTCGGGGCGAGTGGTGTCACATATCTGTAAAACAAAGGCATTAGTTACTAAGTGGACAAAAAGTTGATGGTGTAATTCCTCCTACTATGTAGCTGGCTCACTTCGATACTCCAGTAGTATGATTTAAGGAAAAAATTCCTACAGTCGCAACTAACGACACTTTCATCCCACTTTTGGAAAGCGTGCTGCCATGGGATTGCACATGAGTAATACTTCTACAAAAAACAGTCCAGTGTGTGTAGTAAAACATTCTGAATACATATTGTAAGCCCGTCTGCAGTTTCATCCTACGCTGTATATTATATTATGAGCGTTTTTAAACTCACACACCTGAATTAAATTCAGCTTTATTATGTTTACAAATGTTTATATGAGTGATGCTTTATCCCATCCCTTTTCAGTGCTAGTCCTACAGATGTTTAATTTGCTTGTAAACCCTCTGTGCCTCAGTGTTACCACCAGTCAGGAGCAGAGCACTAAAGACACAATTAGTGTTACATGAAAGTAACAGAGTGTGTTACTGTCACTCATTGTGATATCTGTTCCAAACCAAACCAATCTAGTTTACATGATTTGCAAGACAAGAGACTTTTAAATTTTCAATCTGCCTTTTTTACGGGGAAAGAAAAAAGACTTTAAGTTCGTTCTTGTTCATAAATATGGGAGAATGATTCATTTGGTATAATTGGATTGACTACATTATAATAAAAATATTAAAAAGTATTAAAAAGCTACATTTTTATAATTATTAACATTTCTGCCTTTTTTAAGGGATGGCGGCTATCAAGTCCTTTGAAGACTCAGGCTTTATAGTCTGATACTAAGGATTACAAATAAATAACGTTGAATTTTTGTCATCTACTATCTTGTGCTTGAGATCATTTTTTTAAGCTTTTGTCAACTCACATCTCTTATCATAATCTGAAGAGTCTCACAGAACACAGGAGATTCTAGATTAAAAAAGAAGAAAAATCTGTTGTTAATTCTATTATGCCTCTTTTTCCTCTTGGTCTTCTGTTTTATTGTTACTGAAGTGTTTTAACAGACCAGCACCTGCTGGGTGGACATCCTTCTTCAGAAAGCAGAAATTGTAGTGATCGGTACACAACAGATAATACAGAACATGAAATTTAAATTATTTAAATAGAGGAAGTGGGAAAATATTACTAAGTCAGCAGATTGCATACTTTATTCAGCAGTTTTCCATTGAAAATAATTTAACTGTGAAAAAACCAGGAATGCCAACTGGGCACTTTCTAGCTGGTATCATGTAAAATTTACACTTTTACATGACAATTTTCAAGCTAATTTAGGAAATAATGGAAAAGAGATTAATGTTGGCTGTTTGGTTCTGATTAGGGAGTTATATATGGATCGTTGCTTGTGGTTATAGTGCTAAAACCAAATGAATTATATTCATATTATTTATTATTGCCCTAGATTCAAGTGAAAACTACCATGGCATATTTGTGTCCATATTTTGTGTCTGTAGTATCAGATTTCTTCTTGAAGTAATGCTGTGTGAGAAAATCATTGCCAGAAACGGAGCCATTACCATAATGCTTATGTTACTGTGGAGATCCTCTTTGAGTTCAAAAATCTGAGGGAATTAATCTTTATATGGCAAATGTGTACTAGCAAAATCAGGCAGATTACATCATAAATCCTGATAGTGGTTGTTCTTTGTTATCTCTGAATTTATCTAGAATGGCTGTCACATCAACTAACATGTAAACAGATGCATTTAAAGCTTCTTTTTGACTGAATTTTGAAATATAATTTTGAATACTGTGGTACTCTTGTTCTAAAAAATCATGAAAGTAACATGATATAGCTGGTGAGTTTAGGTGATATTTTATAAAATTCAGTTTACATAGATCACAAATCTACACCAAAATATTTATATCCATATCCATTCAATATGTTTGAATTAACTTAATCAGATATATGAATTTTATCTAGCATAAGCCTCAGTCTATTACTATTTTGGGTTCTTTTCTAGAAGCAAGTTTTTGGGACTTTTTTTCTGTATTTTTTTTTCAGATACTGAAAGTGTATTTGAGTGTTTTTCTGTTTGCTCATAAAAGTAGTTACATCTCTCTTACTCTGGGACCCCAGTCATCATAGTAAATTATTCATTCACAGTAGCAGGCCATGCACAGAGAGACTTGAGATGATTTCTTCTACCCAGAAGGGGATGGCTGAATAAGTAAATATTTGCAAGACTTAATTCAAAATCTGATGTAGATTCAACTGACTATTTAAGGAAGGAAGTCTTCTTGATGGAAAGCTATCTATCAGTTCTCCATTTGTCTAATTTTGTGTTTAGTGACTATATTGGAAATATTAATTCTTATAGATATTTCCATGGGCTCTGAGCCTCTGAAATGTTTTTTCTTTCTTCTAAGGAGCATTGACTGTGTGCTTCTGTGTGGGTAAATGTCTACACATGTCAAAATTTCAGTCACTGCCCACATTTCTGAAAAAAAAACAAAACAAGGTGTCGCAAGTCCACTGTGCTACTGAATGACAGTTTTAAGCCCAGCTGGAGATGAACACCACAGAGCCACTCACTCAACCTCCCCTCTGTTATCCCCCCACCCTGGTGGAATGGGGAGGAGAATTGAAGTAAAATTTGTTTGTTTAGATAAGAACAGTTTAATAAGTAAAAATAAAATACAATAATAATGCTGAATAATAGGAAGAAGAAGAAGAAGAATGGGTAAAATCCAAGTGATGCACAATGCAGTTGCTCACCACATGCTGACCAATGCCGGACTCCCCTTCCTGAACCCAGATCAGCCTCTCTTCCAGCAACTCCCTCTGGTTCACCTGCTGGGCATGACATTCTGTGGTGTTGCTTTGGTCAGTTCAGGTCACCTGTCCCAGCTATGCTCCCCCCCAGTTTCTTTTGTGTACTTTCTCACTGGCAGAGCATGAGAAAAGGAAAAAAAGTGTTCCTTGACTTAGGATAAGCACAACTTAGCCGAAAACCAAAACATCAGTGTGTTGTCAGCACCGATCTCATTCCAAATCCAAAACACAGCACTGTAACAGCTACTGGGAAGAAATTAACTCTACCCTAGCTGAAACCAGGACACTCAGTTCTCTCTCTTACATAACAGAAATCTCATCGTTGTCTTAGAATCATTGAATAGTGAAGGTTGGAAAAGACCTCTAAAATCATTGAGGCCAGTCGTTAACCTAGCACTGCCAGATCCACCACTAAATCATGTCCCTAAGTGCCACATCCACACGTTTTTTGAATGCTTCTAGCGATGGTGATTCCACCACTTCTCTGCTTAGCCTCTTTCCTAATATCCAATCTATTCCTCCCCTGGTGCAACTCTTCGTCTTCCTTTGTCAGTTAATGGAACTCTCACATTATGACGCTTAATCCCACTTCCCACGTTTTAGATGTCTTGCAGACCACTAAGCTACCCAAACCAGTGTTGGTAATTCCTTGCTATTTTGAAACACAAGTGGTGTCTGTGTAAGAACCACTGGAAGAGCCACTCTCTAAATAAGAATTATTCCCTATCTGTGCAAGTGTGCTGTGAGTCAAAGTAACATTCAGTTCATATTAGAGCCACAGTAGTTCAACATGATGTGGCCAACCCACATCATACCGTTTTTTGTATAATATACTACTGGTGGCCAATTTTTTTGAAGGGGTGTTAAAAAATAAATTCCAGTGCCTAAAAAATGTGGAAAACAGAGACTAAATCAATTTTGCTTACATTTATTTGTGGAAAAGTACAGAGAACACACTACGCAAACAACCTCATAGTGCAAACTACTCTGATATTTTTGAGAGTAATTCAGAGACTATTCTACAATTTTGAAAGTTTTGCTTTTATGTATGAAGAGATCAAAATTTTAGTCCTGAGATACAAATAGATTTCCATTTTTTTACCCAGGTCCTGTTATAATACATTATTTCAGGGTACATGTCGAACCTAAAACTTGCGTGCAAATGAACTCTTGTTTTGAGCAGTAATGTAACAATGAATGGTTTAGACGACTGACACCAAACCCACGTTTTTAAATCATAGAATCATGGAATCAGAGAATGGCCTGAATTGGAAGGGACCTTAAAGATCATTTAGTTCCAACCCCCTTACCATGGGCAGGACATCTTTCACTAGACCAGGTTGCTGTAAGCCCCATCCAGCCTGGCCTTGAACACTACCAGAGACAGGGAAAATCTTGCATTCAACTTAATTTAGAATCAAGGAACATTTATTATGACTTCTCTGTAGCAAGAAGATAAATAGTGAATTCTGTTAAGATTTTTTTATATTTTCTTCTGTTAATAAGACTCAGCAAGGATGAAGTCTGTGTTCTGACAAAATTGCTAAAATAAATCCTTGGTCATTTAAAAGGCATGGAGAATTTCCAAGAACATTTCCAATGAAGGAATAATAAGAAAAGAAAGAAGATACCTCCCCCCCCCAACACAAATAGATTGGATGAAAACATAATAAATAAAAGGTTAAAACTCTGAGTGAATTGTAGTAGATAGTGATTTCCTGTGTTAAATTAACTACTAAATTTGTAGGAAAGCAAATTGGTTGACATAGCTTGTGTTGAATGTAAAATAGAAATTATAAACTCCTACCATTTTTTTTTCCATTCAGAGATTAGCTCATGCACTCATTCCTGAAATGAACTGTGGTTCAATGATGGAAAATCCAGAGGATGAGATTTTAAGCTGAATCTCCTCAGTGTCTCCAAAACTGAATTTTATGTGTTTTTAATTTAGTTTTTATTATTACTATTATAAAATTTCTCCTTTATTTCAGTATTTTTGGGGGGGATGATGAGAGACTGTTTTCATTTCAGCTCAATTTGGACTGGATTGTATTCTGAGCAGATGAGCATCAGAGATATGAGATCTCATAATTTCTGTGGCATATCCTCAACTTGGAGACTAGTTATGTATGTTTTTTGCATATTTGGTCATAAAAAATAAACCCTGCAGGCCTTTCCTGGGAACAACAAACAATGAAAGCAGGATTTCTTGAGCCAGCCCCTAAAGGCAGAAATTTAATGGTAAGAGAGCTGTAGTATGCCTCCCCTGCCCAGTCCTGCTGCCAGCACATCTGGCAGCGCTGCCAGCCTTCCTGTCCCAATGGCATCCCACTCTCTCAGGCATCCTCCAGCCTCTGCTCCAACTGTATTTCAGCTGCTTCACTGGGGAGGTCCTTGAATTTTTTTATTGGTAACTCTTAGTGGTCCTTTTAGTGGCTACAAATTTCTGTTGAATTGGTTTTCAAGGCTTAATTTCATAGGCCAAGTAGTAAGAGAAAAAGAGAAGCAGCAGTTAAGATAGGCTCTGAGATTATGTTTATTCAGATGGGGAAAACAATGCTCTTTCTCAGGTTCTTTATCTGGAAAAATATTGCGAACATCTTGATGTCATGGTATAGTATAAAACCAGTGCAATCAACTGAATAATTTTCATAGAGTTTTAATTCACTTCAGTTCTTAATTAGCTTTACTGCCACACAATTTCTATATGAGCTTTAAGAGTGCAGTTGTGCCTGTCAACTCCTATGAGTTATGCAACAGATATTACCTTCAGGGCTCCCAAAGTATGACTGACTGTCATGGTCACTGACCATGCAAGATTTCTGCTGCAGACAGTAATTCCAGATGACAGTATTCCCTTGATCCCTGTATATATATACAAGGGAATTGCATGAGCAGAGGTCATTATCCTCACATGTTATTTATTACATAACTGGGTGTTATGTTAAAACAAAAATATGCTTTGCTTAGCATAGAACCTGTGGGGAAAAAAAAAACGTTTCCTGGAGCAGTGGTCACAAGGATATCTTGGCTAAATAGGTTATTTTTAAAATAATTTTTACATATAGTTTTGGAAGTATTATTTGGAAGTTGTGAGGTATTATCCTAGCTATTAATTTATCAAAACAGATGTGACAAATAATAATTTGTAAAGCTCTAGGGAAAACTCCATTTACTTAGAGACTTTCCCTGTAAAGGGCTTATGATATAAACACAAGGAATAAAGTCCTTTTTCTGCCATCATTCAATTCGGAGAACTCCAAGCTCTTGATGAATGAGCAGTCTCTAGTACTTCAGATGAAGTTGGCCACTTGAGCTACAGACATATGAAGAGCTGACTGCTGGTTGTAAATGCTTGCACTGCAGGTATGTCAAAAGCACAAAGAAATTTCAGAGAGCAGCAGCAGCAACAGGATAATTAATAAGCTTGAAAGGACAATGTTGGTCACTCAAGTAGCAAGGTCTAAAACACTGGGCACAAGTAGCCCAGCTAAGGCAGATGCTAATAGATGTTATGAATATAAGCTGAAGGTATTTGGAGGCTGAAACAATGTTACATTAGGTATGGGACTCTCTGGGAGCAGAAATTTGAGTCATGATTTGCTTAAAAGCAAGGGAAAACTTAAGCTGATGACCAGACAAAATTACCCTAAGAATAAACTCCGTGCTGCTCAGCAAACTAGTAGGAACTTCATTCCTTTGGTGTGTGAGATTATATTGACCAAAGCATTAGGGACTGTACTGGTAGCAGGCTTGCCTTGGCGCAGCAAAGATGTGCAATTTGATAAACGTGTCTTTTTCTGTTTCCAAGGAAAGCAGAAAATGCATGTTACCAGACTGGTTTGCCTTACTGTAGTTCAGAACTTGAACTGTAAGTCACCAGATGACATTTGTTACCCTTTCCACCACCTGTCACCCATCCAGATGCCCAAGCATATGCCAAAATGTCTATTTTAATTCCCGCTGAAACAATACAAAGAAATGAGAAAACATAAACAGCAACAACATACTCCGTAGATTACACTGAAAGTTTATTCTGTGAGACTCTGAAAGTATTACAGACACTAATCCATGTGTATGTAAATTAGTAACAAGGGCTCCACCCTGTAGGGCTATACAGAAATATGTGTTTATGTGTGGTTTTGTGCTTCAAAATTCTGATTCAATGTGAGTTGAGACCATTAGCTTTCTATTAACTATGATTTTTCATTCAGTATGTAACATTACTTATAACCTTAAGGACAGGAGGTTTTAAAAAAAAATCTGAACAGAATAACACTGCTGGACTGGTAGTTTCTGCATCCTAGATTAAGACCTACGGGCAGAAGCTTTAATGATACTTTTGGAAAGTGAGAGAGGAGTGTTACAATATAAATCTCATTTTCAAAGCTAAGACAAGAGTTTTAACATCAAAGTATACTGTGTAGCCTTAAATGAGCACTAGGATGTAATAAGCTAAGACTGAATAGGAGGTATGACACAAAACATCATTATATGGTTTGTGTCATCAATAGCCAGTGTTTAAATCTGCTGAGGATATCAGAACAACACTTTCTTTCTCACCATGCAATTTGAAGGGAGGTCTGCTGTGCCTCCAGTTCCAGCTGCTGAAAAATGAAAGAAAACCCCACCCTTAGTTACATGTTATCAGAATATAACTTGAAATTTATTTTAATAATTTTAATATATAATAACATATACTGTTAACTATTTAAAAACTTGACTAAAACAGAGTAAGACTAGGAATACCCACCAAACTTCTGTTGAACAGTTATTTAGTTCAGATAAAAGCTGCTTTCTGCAGCTTGAGGAGAAGCAGCAAACCAAGCCCTTTTGAGATCTTTGCTAGCTTTTGTCTTAAATAAGTAGATTTAGTCTCAGCTTCATCCTACTGGCTGATAAGATAAACCACCTGGAGGTGTTTTTATCTTGGACTGCTTTCTCTTGGAGTGCAGTTTAACTCTCTGCTTCTGGGCTGGTGGGCTCTTAAGCACTGACTGTTTCAGTCAAACTAAAATTAACCTAATATTTAAAAATATGTATACATGTTTTTTAAACATCAGTGCTGTTCAAGACATTTTTTTCTCAAAACATGATCACAAATCTTAAAGGTTTTTCATCCTTTACCTTACTGTTTTTGTGAGACATGTAGCATCTTTTTGCTGTAAAGGATAAAATTAACCACTACAATTTAGTATATCTTGTGCCTGTCAAAAGTAAACATATGTGGAGTGAAACCTTTTCCTTATTGAAATTAATGACAACTCTATGACTGCCCTTTGTATAGACAAAAATTTATGTGTATTGTTGAAGAGTTACAGCAATGGTAAATTGAAGGTATTTTAATAGAAATTTTGACAACTAAAAGATGTTCAGAATACCTATTAGTTGCATGCATAAAACTTAATATCAGGAGCAGCTTAAAATCCAGTTTCATTTTATGTTGTTAATTCATAGGAAACTCATTCCAACTAAAAAGTATTCTGAGTCATCACAGCCTTTCACTATAATGATCAAATACATTTTCATAGTTAAGTTCAATGTCGAGGTTTTTTTTTCACTACTCATGTATTACTTATGTTAATTCGCTATTAGATAAATTTTAACTTTTTTCTCACATGTTACATTGCAAAGGCTGCCTTATAGAGCTGCAAGAACCCTCCTAAGTGCACATGATGAGCTGGACCTCTTTATGTGTGAAATGTGGTGTCTCTGTTGCTATGAAATTGGCCAATTCTGTTCTTCTTCTGGTGTTGTTCTGATAGCTTATGTATGGGAGATGCTGCTGTCATTTTGAGTCTTCTTTTGTTTCTAAACTTAAATCAGTAGTCACTTTTCATTAGCTATGTCTAGACTTGAAATTATTTTGGTAGATGCTGAAGGTTACATATGATATTTTAGTTTATGTTGATGATTTCTAAATATTATTTAAATCTTCAACCTCTAGAATGCGTATGGATTTGATTATCCTAGTGCTTACATCTTGAGTAACTTCATGTATAATTTTATTCTACAGGAATTTGCTGCACTGACAAAAGAATTAAATGCATGCAGGGAACAGCTGCTTGAAAAAGAGGAAGAGATTTCAGAACTAAAAGCTGAAAGAAACAACACAAGAGTAAGTATACAGCAGATCTTTTCTGGATACCATGTATGTGTAAACTTACATATAAATCTAGATCTTCATTGGTATGAATAAGAAGACAAAAATCCAGCAATTTCATGAGTAAAGGAGGTTCTAAGTAGCAGGATGTATCTACTATGCTACAGTCCTGAAGGAAATGAGTGTTTTAGCCAGATATATTACAATTAGAGTTACAGGAGATTTAGTATGTAACATGGTAAGGTCATTCAGATTAAATGTCTTCTAAAGCAAGGGACACATGCAGCCTTCCAAGCCTGAGTAGCCTGCACATATCTGCATCTCTTATCAAAGCAAAAGGCAAGGTTACAACAGACCCAGTTTTGCCTTTGCCTTGAATTTGATCTGAGTAAGAGTGAGATGAAGGGTGCCACACATACCACAGGCAGTCTGTTGTTTAGTCTACATGCAGCCTTGTGACCCTTGAAGTAAATGTCATTTGCCATAAAGCTGAGGGGGGACAAGATTGAGTCCTGAAATTTATCATGTTCTGCTTCAATCAGAAGATATTACTCTGTCTGGGAACAAGAATATATGTGACAGCATCTTCTGAAAATTCTCAAATGATGTACAGAATCATTTCCAGAATAAAATAATTTGCACATAAAAGTGTCTGGGCAAAGGCATAATTGATCGAGAAACACAAGAGGGTAGCAGAGGAGACTTTATGGTGTTTGTGGAAAGGTGTGAGAAAAGAGATGGAGTAGTCCTAGATCAGGCAGGAGTCAGGCTGGTAATGAACATACAAAATAGATCTCAGAGGTTGAACACCAAGGATGATTCCTCGTATCCATATTTTATTCTTCTGTGATCTGTGTAACTTTTCCTGTTTTCCTCCTCTGCTCAGATAGCATCTCTTCTTTGTCAGCTAATTTACTTTCTGAAGGGAATCTAACAATATATATGCCAGAAGACCTGAGAGAGGGCCTTTTTCCTTGCTTCCTTCTTTCCATCTGTAGCACTAGGGTGCCATAGAGTTCAGAAATTCAAGGGAGGACAGATGAAACAGATGCCTACAAAGAGGCAAAGTTGACCCATCTATCTCTATGCTTTCCTGGATGTTCAGGAGATGACTACATTTAGCACAAAATTCTTAGAGGTGATGGGTTTGGGAAATCTTATGGGAGGTATAGATGAGACCTACTTTTTCTCCCATTAATTGATTAATTAATTAATTAATTTGGAGAAACATGTAGGAAATGAACTGCATTTTCCAGGTTTAGCAAATCATGTCAGCTGAAGAAAAGTCTGAAGACTTTCTATAGCTGCTTAAATTATCAGTAACTCCTACATGTGTATTATTTTAGAACTTAATAGAAAAAAGCTTTATCCATTTCATTACAAAGTGCACTGAACACCAGCTTCAGTCTATTAAAACTGCAGTGCACCAATGCCTAGTGTGAGTCTGATATAAGCAGTGCAGACTAGCAAAAATTCCAAGACAGCCCAGTAGCCAAAGATAGTCACTTGCCAAAGAACTGACAGAGAAGAAAGATGACTCAACTGTAACTCATCTCCTAAGTCAGACTTATCTCTGTCATAAGCAGTTGCTTTGCAGAGCAAGAAGCTTAAAGATCATGCATTCTTATGTTTCTTGTGCTACATAAAAGAAAAATTGGTAAGAGATTTTCCAGGAGAACTAATATCATTGGGTTAACAGTGTGATAATCCTTGCAAGTCCTTGCAGTTAAAAGTATTGAATTCTAACAGTGTGTTTTCAAAACGAGGATGAAGCTGGGTATTGGAGCTCAAAATGTTTAGGCTATGAAAAAATAGACAGAATGCAGAAGATGTTACAGCAAACAAGGGGAAGATAGAGTCCAAGTATTAATGGAGAAGGAGAGAGAAAAAATTCAGAGACATGCCTTACCCTGACCCAGAGCATTTTCATTAATAAGTTATCACCTCATCATGCCATATATGTGTTCTTGCCAGGCTTTAAGCTACCGTATACTACAATACACCCGAGAGTTGGCTGTAATAGTCATGCTATCTTCTATGGGGACACTCCTTTGATAGGGGAAGATGAGCATTTTGGATGCAATGCTCTTGTTTTCAACATGCACTCTCGATGATGTGCTAGTGGTTAGATTTCTAGCAGCATTCATTGTGAAGGCATTGCCTATAAAGAGGCACTTTTGCAAACTGAGATTTATGGTATTATTAATGCAAAACAGCATTAATATTTTGTAAGAAAAAAAATTGCTCCAAAATTTTTCTGTTAACTTAGCAAGGATTCTAATAAAATAATAATATTTGGACGACCACTGATACACTTTCACAGAGAAAACTGAATGTCTTTTCTCACATATGAAGGTAGTCCAAATAATGCATCTTTTGTCCATCCTCTAATGTTCACACTTGAGCCAGCCCTTGCTTGACTACATTAGTGAGGCTCACCTGAGCTCCCAGGACACACTCATGCATAACCACCCATATTCGAACTACTCACAACAACCACTATGTCCTAAGTAGAACTTCCTATTGCTTTTAAATGAAAAGGCTCAGTTCTGAATTCCAGCTTTTGAATTTTTTAATCCATTGTCTTTTATCTACCTGGGGTAACAGCAAAAAAGATATTGTTTGATTTGTCCTGCTTCAAACTGAGTATCAGCAGAAAGGAATGAAAGCGGCAATTCCGTCAGGTCCTGAGTACACACCAGCCTTCCAAGTCCCCTTTACATTTTCAATTAGGCCTAATTGGCAGTATTTGCTTTACTCTAGACCCACACCTATGAGTTTCTTTATTTCCTGGCAACAGCCTCACAGAATTTTTGCTAATCACATAAATAAACAAACAAAACACAAAACTGATTTCCCATCCTGATTTCCCACTCTATGCCAAGCTGCAGTAGTAGACCCTGATGGTAACATGTATTAGCGAGAGAGACCATGATGGAATTAAATTTTTTGGCACACATACACTTCAGATCTCAGCCAAAATGCCAGAAATTAAACCTTACCCCAATATTTAATCAAATTCCTACTCAATCCTTCTAGCAGCATTCTTAAGCATTTGCTGTTGAATGTGTATTTTTACTGCATATAACAATTAACTTTTTCTGACATATTACAGCAGAAATATTTTCATGTTACAAACATAGCTGGCAACTTAATCTATCAATACACAAGGCAAAATAGAAAGTGTGGGAGCGCTGATTGTGTGGCGTTGCTGACAGGAAGACAGGTTCTCTCTGGAAGACCATTGTATGGGACTTTTAAAACATACAAAAATACCTTAATATAAACTCTTACGGTTATTTCTCTGGATGTTCTCTAGATAGAATGATCACCTATAGCATGTGGAAAGATAGCATCTTTTCTGAAGCTGGAAGATGAGTCAGTGTGATCTAGCATATTATTTAATGGAAAGTATAAAATAACACTACCTTGGCTGTTCAAATTAAAATTGAAAGATTTTTTTTGTCTCAGTCTGTATTCTTGAAAAGTAGAAAAACTGCATAGGTTTAACGTATTAGATTAGAATATTTTTATGAGGAAATTTGGGGGTTGATTGAGTAGCTGAAAAAATATTACAATACTGATACGGATTAATCTGATTGTGGATTTTTCTCTACCACAACAAAAAAGGATCAGACACATACATATGCTTTTTGAATACAGAATAAATTTTTTACTTAAATTGGTCTGAAATATTTTAGTTCTAACAGTTTAGAAACAAAAAAATTAAACTTTTGTTCACAAATGAAACAGCAGTAACAGTGTCATCAACTCTCTTTTGCTTCATGCCCTAGGTGATGAAGCACTTATTAATGTGAACAAAGCTGACTTGTATCTAATTTTATTCATATTTTTTTTACCTTTACTTTAGCTCATTTTCTTATAGGACCTTTTAATTAAATCAACTTCATAGGTGCTGAAAATGAATCAGGTACTCTATTTCTTTTTTAAATATGAGGAGTTCTTACAGTCTAAAAACACTGTACACATGAAAATAGATATATCTCTCTCCTAAAGTTCTGCAAATGGCAAAACATTATTTCACTATAAATAACAGTGTATATCATTACCTCAATATTATTAACTATCTTGTAGATTCATGTGTCTCTTCTTTCAAGAAAAAGAACTTCTGTCAGAAAGTAGTGTGACAACAGATAGTAAATGTAATATATAGTTATTCAATACCTGTGTTTTCAGGTTATCTGTGTAGTCTAATAGTTATTATATTTGCATTCATTTGTCTTATAAAAACCCTTTTCTTCCTATTAATTTATATCATTATCCCGGTCATTACATTTTCTTTCATACCTTTGTTTCACATATGTGTGATTTCATTAAGATTTTAAGCTGCTTGCATTTTTGTTTCTGTACAGAAGGACAGACATGGGACATATTGCAGTAGTTGTGCTGTAACTTTGTTTTTCCAGAGAAAGATTTTCACTGTTAATTTACCAGTGCAGCTGTTGGAGGTCACACTAGCTGACCACAGGTAAAAAGTGGTTTCCATCACTGTGGAACACTGCTGAAGAAAATCACTGATTTTGTGACTGGTTTTAGAGATAGTCTTCAACCCCATGTCAGATTATTTTACTTGTCTTCTCTGCTCACACCAGAGATGGAGAATCACTGAACAATGTGAATTCTAAATATAGACTGAACGAAAATTCAATTTTTCCTGTGCCGGTGAGAAATTCTAAGCTGGACCTCAAAAGAGAATTGTCTTCTTAGTGGGTTACCCCATTCCCCTAAGGAATACCTTAAACTGTCTCATTTTACTAAAAGCCTTTTAAGTTTTTTCCTTGTATTTCATTATTTGTTACTCTCCTTTTCTCTCCATTACCATCTGCTAATTCTTTAATTTCTGCATTTATTATCCTGCTGTGAACTTTTTTACAAACAAATTTTTTGACAATAATGAAAGTTAAGATAAAGTATTTTATACTGAATAAAATCCAGGTCCTGTAATAGCAAACTCTACTGAGTCACACTAATTTCCACTTATTGAGCCATCGTTCCTAAAAATGTTTTAAGTTCTTTAATTTTCTATATATAAATCAGTGTCCATGTAGCCATGATGGTGTAGTATAGCAGAGTAGGTAATAATCTACACCGATGTAGTTTATACCATGGAATCTAACCATACATTTCCATTTCACAGAAATCAGTCACTTCCATAAGTGCTTTGTAAGTGATTTGAGAAGTACAGGAAGCTGGGTATATTCTAAAAATTTTCTCTCTTCTTGTTCATTTAGTTCTAATTAGCACTTTAAAGATGCTACATTTATTAAAAAAATATGCACTAGAGCACTTTTCACTCTTTAAATTATTATTTTTATACATTTTTTTGTGCTTATAAAAAGTTCAGAGCTCCAGAAACAATCTTATTTACATAAGATAGAATTATCAGCACGGCATCTTGAGCATCCTAAAATTTGCCCAGCATAAAACTCACTTGTCAGATTATTTCATCATTCATTGTCAAGCTTATGATTTCCAGTAGGAAAAGCATAGCAATGATGCGTGGGTGATTCTGTCCTACCTGCTGCTGTTGATCTTCATCTTCTTTTCTCTGCAAGCTGCCTGTCCCTCTGAGTGCTTGACAACTGTAACAGCTTGACACAGTGTGAGGGAGCAGAAAATGCTCAGCAGCCCATGATCACTATTAATGCCAGAGTTTAATTGCAACTTACTGAAATCCCTAAAGCTGTTTCTAACAATTGTTTTGTAGTTTAAATGAATTACCAGCATTGTTAGAATGTTATTTCAACATGAAATCTTGTGATGTTCTCACAACGATTTGGAATATTAATTCTTGAACTATATATGGGGAGGAAAGTCCTCAGCATGCCCACAAGTTACTGTGATTTCCTTCAGGTGTTAAACATTGGTTGGAAACACCATCATCTTCAGTGTCAATTTTTTATGTTTATTTTCCCTTCCCCCATAATTGTAGCCCTGAAACACTTCATAATTCTGTTGGTGTTGCTGACATTTGCTCTTCCCAGAGAAGCAGGGGAGATCTATTATCCCTTTTAAAAATATAACTGTAACTGGGGAAAAGTTGAATAAAACAACAGCTATTGTTACATGTCCAAAGTAGGGCAAAAAAAATTGGTGAAAGGTCTGAAGCACAAGTCTTACAAGGAGCAGCCTAGGGAGCTGGGGTTGTTTAGCCTGGAGAAAAAGAGGCTCAGGGGAGACCTTATCACTCTCTACAGCCGTAGGTAGGTGAGGGTCAGCCCCTCTGTCGCCAGGTTCACAGCCCTCCACACCCCTCCTCCCAGATAACAAGTGATAGGACAAGAGGAAATGGCCTCAAGTTACACCAGGGGAAGTTTAGGTTGGGCATTAGGGAAAATTTCTTCACTAAGGAGGTTATCAAGCATTGGAACAGGCTGCCCGGGGAAATGGTGGAGTCACCATTCCTGAAGATATTTAAAAGATGTGTAGATGTGGCACTTGGGCATTTTGTTTAGTGGATGATTTGGTAGTGCTGGGTTAATGTTTGGACTTGATGATCTTAGAGTTTTTTTCCAGCCTAAAAATTTCTCTTATTCTGTGAATCTAACATTTCATCAGAGCAGGGGACAAGGATTCAGTCACAGTCAGATGTCCTACCCCTTGGGTTTTTTCCCTTTTCTGCAGTAAGAGACCTGGTTAATAGTATTCCTTGCTCAGATGGTTTTGCTGTTAGCAGTGCTCACAGAATTTTTGAAGAAATAGAGATGATTTTTGTTGAAAAGCAAAAATAAGAAATTTTTACAAACCAGAAACCCATGTTAGCATGCCGTCTTCAGCATTCCTAGAGCTGACGGTAAAGAAAATTCCAGTGTTCAGCGGTATTTTCTAGAAGAATGAGTGACTGCAAACAGCTTGAGCAAAAACAGAAAGAAAAGTATGAAATGTTCACAAGCACTGGTTTAGTTCTCCATGGGTCTTTTGACACTTAGCTTTGACGTTTGTATACAGTAAAATAGGCAATGCAGCATTTTGCACTTGATTTATTTAGCAACTATAAAATGTATGCAGACATTGGAATATGGTTTTTTCTCCTCTGAAATGGTAGTTCTAAGCTAAAAGCAAACTTAGCTTTTGTGTATATTAAATGGGTGATTGTCACTGGTTTAGTGTTATGTATTACGCATGTTTCTAACATGGCAGTAACATAACCTAAAGTTAAATATGTTATCTGCAGCTCTGCAAAAGGCTGTACTGTTCATCTCAAATGGCAAACTCCTCCACAATCACTGCGTTAGAAATTCCGAGTTCCCACCACTCTGCTCTCCTATACTTGAAACCTTGTTTAACTTGGTTTTGTCTCTTCATGACTCTCTTCAGTCTCTATTCTGCCTTTGCCTAGCAAGTTTCTTGTCTTTCTTCTGTCCATGCTGACTTCATGCTCCCTGTTGGGATCGTCTGTCTGCACCAGTTCAAAATAAGGTTCTGGATGCATGTTAAGGGGTTTTTGTGCATTCCTTATTTATCTCTCTGCTATAGGTTATCTGTAATTCCTTCTCTTATGAATATTTTTCCATGTCAAGATTTGCATGTCACCATCACTTCTCTTCTAAACCATATTTTCCCATTTTCCCTTCCAACTAAGACTTGCATACAGGGTCTCAGAAGTCCCTGATCATCACAGCATTTGTCTGGGAGATAAGTCATTTAGGGTAGTAGGACACCAAATATGAGAAACTTGCTCAGAGTTAGGCTGAAAAAAGTTTGCCAAGGTTTTGTTACTCTGGGCTGGTTTAATGGGTGTCAGTTTGAGCATTAAACAGCTACAGGCCTATGAAAGGAATGGCCATATTAAAAGTCAAGTGTAGATCAATGTTTTCCCTTTTTTCCCAATTTCTTCAGAAGTTCTGTAGCCTTTTGGCTGGATTTAGACTGATCCAGGTGTAGGTATGATGCATCTAAAAGTTTCTGCATAAAGAGAACAGATGAGGATGAGCCAGGCTCTAATAGAATCAGCCAGGACATGGCAATGACTGTGGGGAAATCTAAGTGCACAGCATGGATTAGTCAGATTCTGGCTACCTTGGGGCTGTGGAGTGGGGCAGTCAGGCTGCACAGAGAAGGAAATGTCCTCACTCTTTGAAGAGGCAAGGCAGAGAGGAGGTTGTAGAATTAGAAATCAGCTATTGACTTACTTTCCTCCAGCTCTCTCCCAGATAAACTAGACGGCCTAGAAAAACCATGAAGATACAAGAATTTAGACCAAAACTCAGCAATTCAGTTCTATTCATGATAGCAATTAACTTTTTTTTTAAGTACTACTATGAATGGAAATATTCTGCAAATATTTGGAAAATATTCTGATCTCAGTTGGTTTGCAAACTTCCCACATCCCCATACTGAATGCTTGATGGCTCTATCATTAATAGGTCTCTTTAAATTTGTGTGCTGCTTTGGATTGCCTCAAATAATTAAAAATCCACCTATATCTGCTGTCAGCCCACCAGGGATGAGAAAGCTTGTGAATTCCTTTTTCATTTGCTTTTGATAAATACAGGCCACCACTTGGGTTCAGAAATTATAGGGAGACCCTCCTTTCTTGAACTGCAGGGGGTAGTTACAACTCTCATTTTGTTAACATTGTTCATATATGCATTCACTACTTTTTGTGGAGAATATAGTTATTATAACAAAATAACCAGGTGCAAATCTAGACACAAGAATCATGTTTGAAGCAAAGATGACACCAAACAATAATCAATCCTGACTTAATATCAGCATCCTACATCTCTAATGTAATTGCCCTCTGCTTTTGCTCTTCTGTATCTATTAATTCATGTAAGAATAAAAACCATTATGTGACTGAGAATATCTGTGGATTACAGATAAATATACATATTTACTGATAGCGGCTATATTAAGAACCACATCGAAGGAGAAATAATAAGCAATTATCCATGTAACTTTCAGATTTCCAGTTCAATGACTTAGATATAATTGTTTGTTGTAATTACAATACATTTAACATGCATTCTGATTCATGAATTTAGCTACCCTGATTTAACCTTACAGCTAACCAAGTCTCTATAATGTTCAGCCTGTAAGAACAGCAGTGGTAGCCCTATGAAAGTATAGACAAATGGGGAATTTTCTATACAACATCAACATACCATTTTAATTTTTCCTTTAACCTCAGAGTAATAATGAAAACTAATTATAGTTTTTACAATATGTTATTTACAGTCTATTTTACAGATATTTATGGACTTCTCTGATTTCCATTGTGTTTGTAATACAACAGAGACAACTAACATTTCAGAGCATGTGCTAGTGACGAACACAATTAGCTGTGACAGTTCTAATGAGTAGTCTTAAAAATCTAGTAAAATATACTCTTCACTTCTGCATATTTTGTTGAGTTGGTTTCAAAATAAATTAAAAATATATTAAAGTTAGGCTGAATTAATTGTAAACTTGTTTAATATTTTTGCATGATTCTTTAGACTGTCTTTGGTGGTTACTTGGTTGTCAATGCTCATCAATTACTATCACAAATAATACTGTAAATATGTGATTACTTTAGTTAAATTTAGTTATCCTATGCCTAGTGATATACTGTTCTTGCTTTTCATAGCAGAGTTTGAAGTGAAATCATGAGCAGATTTTCTATTTTTCCATTTATGCCATCTGATTTAGAAACATGAAATACTGCTAATAGTTCCAGCAATCTCTCCTACAATGAGGTTGCCAAGAAAATTGCTGTTTGGTATCATGTACTTTGTAGTTAGAATTTCTGTGGCATTTAGGTGCACAAAAATTAATAACTTTTTATTTCAATTCCAATAGCTGTTACTGGAGCATTTGGAGTGCCTTGTCTCGAGACACGAAAGGTCCCTGAGGATGACAGTGGTGAAACGGCAAGCACAGTCTCCCTCAGGAGTTTCCAGTGAAGTTGAGGTCCTCAAAGCTCTGAAATCTCTGTTTGAGCACCACAAGGCTTTGGATGAAAAGGTACAGTATGGAAAAAAAGCTTACTAAATACACTCTCAACTTGCTTAATTGTGCTTTATGATGCAGCAGAGTGACGACATGGTTTGTTTACTCCTTGGAATAAATCTTGTACTTAGAGCATTTACAGGTATCCAGAGAAATCTGTAAGAATGTCTGGCCAATAGCTTTAATGCATTTGAGGTCACTTAACTATCTTTTGTAGACAATAGAAATGACTTTTCAAAATAAGCAAATCTCACCCCTACCAGACATGCTTCTCCTATTCAGCACTAAATAAAGATGACCCTGTGGAATTTATTGGGTGTAAAATTGCTTTTAAGTTATACCTACATTTTCATGGCCATATCTCAAATTTTGAAAACACACAGAAAGGCAGAATGAGATGTTCCTAACTACATAAGGGAGCTTGGCCCTTAGGTATTTTTAGGAGGAAAACCTCCCAAATTTCAGAGATCTTTTTAGCTTTTGCTACATAAGGACAGCGTTCCCTTTACAAGTAGCATAACCTAAAATAAATATTACGTTCTTCATTATCAGAGGTAATGAAGGGCCTGCAGAATCAAGGTAAAAAACACTACTAACTGCATCAAGTCATGCTAATGAAGAGGGTCTTTCCACTGCATTCCTCATGTATCCTGTGCTGGAAAGACTATTTCGTGGGAATGAAACTTTGTACAACTATGAATTATCAGCTTGAGTATTGCGTACGTGAATTCAGAATCTAGTTCATGTCTAGAAACAATATGCTCGGAAGGTGATGCGTCTGAATTAGTAAGTGCCTCAAAACTACATAGGCAGGGAGCCTATGTGAGAAACATGGCTCATGAGTAAAGAAGCTCGTTCCTTATGGGGTCTGTTTTGGCTGATTTGCTCATTGCTGCTGCTGAGTTGCTTCACTATTTGAGATGATTGGGTAAGCAGGGATGACATTGTGCAGCGCAGCATCTGAAACCATTGACTGCACAGATGAGCTGTATCATATAGAACCAGTTTAGTGGTCTCAGAGTAACAAATTTAACTTTTTTAAACTTAGAAATATTGTCAGAAAGTTGGATATGTTTAAGGAACTGAGGTAGCTGTAAATATATAGTAATATATGTATAATTGGTAATGAAGGGATGAGACACTGTGGGTTATGAGTCATATTAGGTTAACTATCAGGTTCAAAGTTAAGTAAATTTAAGGAACTTAGACTAAATCAAAACTTGTTATGTGATTAGGTATATCTTTTGGGTTATATGTTCTACTCAGATATCATGAAAGCATCTTTAAAGAAAATCTAGAAAAGGAAATATAATTACTTCTAGCCACTGTAATAAACTTTTGGTTGTCATTAAGACTTAAAAAATCCCGTATTATTAAAAAGATCTTTTGAGGATTGATGGGGTTTATGGTCTGAGCTTTGATCTTTTATCCAGCACTTTAAACATCGATAAAACTAGGGTAGGGAGCTCTCCAGCTTTTATACTTTTTGACATTGTGTTGGACAAGTATGAGAAATAGTAAGAACGAAACTTGGAATAGATTCTGATTATTCAATAGTTGTGTATCTCTTACCCATTTTCCTTTGTGAATGTTGTAGTGTTTTGATACTACACAGTTTATTTTACATCCTATTTTGAAAACTATTGTACAGAATTAGATTGAAGCTACATGTAATATTTTGACTTATATTATTGAGAATTTTGACTTACATTGTTGAAAATTCTATTTTTATATTATTTTAGATGTAATGGGTTAAAATCAGTATTCAGCACATAAAAAATTTTTGGAATGACACAGGTAAACATTTTATGCATCTAATTGATCCCTGTCCCAGTGGTAATAACAATTATCGGTGTAGAAAAGTCAACCATCTGCAATCATATTAACAGAAGATTTGTTCCATTATAAAACAAGTTTTAAAATTGATTGGTCAAAATGACTTTTTCCTACATGCTGTTTACCTATGTGTGGAACCTTTTTTATTTTGGTGCAATAAATCATATTTTTACTATAAAACATTCTGAGACAAGTCAAGTAAACAGTTTAATAAATTATTTTAAAATATTTTTTTATAAACCCAGCACACATTATTTTCAAGTACAAATCCTATATAAAAATACCTGGTTTTGCTAGTGTCTCTGGAAGAATTGGATCAAAGACATTGCATATATCACCCAGATACTTGATAATATAATGCTTTCACAAATTGTCAGCATTATGGTGATTTTTATTTAAAAATAATGAGAGTGAAAAAGACTGCATGCACCAAATGTGCTAAAAATTTTTTTATGGCATGTGAGTCATATATTCTGCATAGTGACAGAAAAATTATGTAAGTTAGATTTGTTTCAGACCCTTCAGAAATAAGATACCAATCCACCTATAAAAATGGACTGAAGGTTTTCAGGGACAAGTAGAACAATATGGGTTGGACCTCCTCAAAGACATTTGGCCCAACCTCCTGCTCAAAGCAGGGCCAACTGTTTCAGGTTGCTTAGGGTCTTGTCTCATAACTTCTGAATATTTCTAGGCAGAAAACCTATCCTGATGTTTCACCACCCTCACTGTAATTTTTCCCCATAATACCTATCTGGAGTTTCTGTTGTGGAGTGTTGTACCTGTTCCCTCTTGTCCTGTCACTCTGCATCTGCAAGAAGAAGCTGGCTTTGTTTCCTCCACATTTTCTGGTTAGCTGATTGTAGACAGCAATTAGATCTCCCACAAACCTTTCCTTCTTGACTTTGACCAGACTCAGCTCTCTCAGCCTGTCTCATATGCTGTGTGCTCCAGCCCATGGCCAACTTGGTGGGCCTTCATTGAAATCTGCCAATATCTTTCTTTGACCAGGAAGCCCGAAACCAGATGCAGCCTCAAAAGTCTGGAGGAAAATAATAATTTCCTCCAACCCATTGGCCAAACTGTGTGCTGGCCCTTTTCACCACTAGGTCTTTTCTGCAAAGCTTCTTTCTCTTCCCAAAGCCTGTCTCATTCCCTAGGATTGTGCCTTTTCTGGCAGTGGGATGCCACATGGACTTTGTGTCACTGATCACAAAGTTTTGAACCTTGCAGTCCAGTCAATTTTCTGTGTAATGTGGAATCCATTTCACCAATTCATATCTCTCCATTTTCTCTAGGGATAAATGGAAGATCGTGCCGAAAACCTCAGTAAATACAAAGTAAAACACATTCACTGTTCTCTCCTCATCCATGGAACCAGTTCTGTCATCATGCAAGGCAGTAAGGTTGGCCAGATATTATTTGGTTTTGACAAAGCCACACTGGCTCTCCCCAGTCACCATCTTGTCCTTTATGTGCCCAAAAATGCTTCCTGGAAGATTTGCTCTATAACCTTCCCTGCATTGGCCAGCTTGAACTTTCCTGGATCTTCCCAGGATAACTCCTCTACATCATGATGATGGATACAACATTTGTGAGATTTCCACTCATGAGGAATCTCCCTGACTTCCACTACGTTCAGAGTTGAAAAAGGCCTTAACTATGAGGAACGAAACAAGTCTCTTGGCATCCTTGCATGGAATCAATCTACTGCCTTTGACATATGTATGTCTTGTCTTCCTGTATCATGGGTAATGTTTCACTCACACAGACTCTGCTGCTGTGCTCAGGGAGGCCTGCAGACAGAACCTCCCAGTAAAACTGAGGCAAAAAAACATGATATATGATACACTGATGTCACAGCAAAATAAACAGTGCCCTATCAGAAAATGCACACAAAGCTGAAGTAGGTTAATGGATAAAGATTAATAAAACCTGTCAAAAGTGCACTGGAAATGTATCATAATCGTTTGCAAATGAATAATGCAAACTTTAATTTTTTTCTTCACAAGAAAATGTTGACACTGAAACTATTAATGTAGCTGTTACATTCTTGGAAAAGCATAACAAAATATTTTCATTAAAAGTTTTGCCCTTTAAACTTACAAAAATATGAAGAAAATCCTAATATTCTTCCTAAATACAAATTTTCTTTCATGTTTTCACTTCCTACACTAAAACATCTTGAAGTGTTATAACAAGCTCTGCCACAAAACTTGACTGATCATGAAAAGATTGCTACATGCACAGTACAAAAACTACAAAACCATCCTCATTACTATAACAGAATGCAATGAAACCTGCTAACAGATTGGAAAGTGAAAAATAAAATATATCAATTTCTAGGCAGACCTCCTTAAGTATAAAAAGAATACAGAATGATACCTTAAATTATTTCAAAGTCTATTGGCTTTCTATCTATTACATGAAATCTGGGCTTTGCCTTTACCTTTTGTCCAAAAGATAGATCACCACAGAGAGATCACAGCTGTGATTGCACTATTCTGAGAAAGCATGGCTGTCATTATAGTTATTTCAGTGTCTGACAGCTCCTTCAGCATCCCTCTCATTATCCCCATGCCACAACCCTGGAGAAAGAAAGCTTGTCATGACCTTCCCATGTGAGAGAGCCAGTCCTGTTTAGCTGAACCCAGTAGGTACCTCCTACTAAGTAGGAAGTAGTAAGAGTATGCTTTTAATCTTACCCCATTATCTGTATGAGGTCTTAGCAGTGCCAAACAAATGTCTTCACAGACTGTTTTTGCAGTTTTAATGTATTTTGTGAGAATTTTCACTTTAGGGCATGGGGATAATGAAAGAGTGAATTTAGTTTAGAAATATTTACCATTATATGTGTCCCTCAGAGAAATTTCATTGTGTCTTCTTGGGTAAGTTGTGTCACAGAAAATGAAATTGATACCACACTAATAAAATTGATACCACACTAATCATTATTATTATTATTTAGAAATTTAATTTGACAGAAACTATACATATTTTCAAAAAATGTTTGCATATCTAATTATGCTAACATTTTTAGAAATACAAAAACAAAGCACATGGGCAGTTCTGCTAGCAATTTTACATTTTCATCATGTTAGAAGTTAAATTCAGTGACTGTTTTACCTAAGTGTAAGGTTAGGTTATATCTCACAAACAACGAGCATTGTTAAAAAAATGTGAAGTTTTAAACACTAGAACTTAGGAGTGATTGGGACTAGGACCAATGTGAAATTCTGACTTAACATTTCTTATAGCCTTTGCTATTGTGTAATTCAGTTGAAATTTGAAGCAGTATTCATAAAGTGGAAACCTCCCTTTGGTTATTCACCCTGTCCTTCTTAATGCTACAGTTCTCAGATACTTCTCTCACTGCTACTCAGTAGCTGATATCTTTCTTTGTTGTGTCTTTTTCCATGCAGTGAAAAGTTCTGGAACTAATGTAAGACAGCACTACGAAATAGTTTGTGATACTATATATGAATATAGAGGGAATTGTTTATAAAAGAGCAAGTGAAGACAACATTTCCTAGAAATCAGTAGAGCTGACTAAAAAACAGAAGCTCGTGTTAACTTCATGGTTAGAATAGGCATCGAGTATAGAGTAGGTCAGGAAGTACACAGCCCTTATATGCAATTCAGGAAGAACAAAAGATAGAAAAATTATTACCTCACTTGTGCCATTCTATAATTATAGTTAACTGCTAATAGCTGTCTGAACAAGTTTGTTGTTCTGCAGACATTTTTTCTGTTTTGGGTTCAACCTTTAAAATGTGCATTTGGAAAGAAGAAACTGAAGCAACTTCTCCAAATCCAGTTTGTTGGTCAGTGTTATAAGTGTCCAGTTGATCTTCACAGTGGAAAGCAGCTACCAGATGTTACTGTCTTAGCTAAGAATCAAAAACCCACTGATTCTCTTAAGATTAATTAATGGCAGAAAAGTATATTTAATATTCTTGCAAATAAAATTAGCCTATTCGTGTCAGCATTGTCACTATCTTTTTTATTCTTTAGCAGGTAACAAGGAGAACTTTTATTCAATAGACTGCTCATGGAAAAAAGTGATTCAATTCTAGTGTGCAAGTGTTTTTTTAAAAAGCTCTTTATGGGCTGCATATCTGAAGAGAATGAAGAAAGAATTTGACAGCATGAAAAAAAGTGGGAAGCAGTTGCTAGGAGACAGAGAAAGATGGGTGATATTTTGCACTAACAGCAGTGCTAGCATGACATTGACTATGTTACATTTAAAGATAATGTAGTTGCATTTAAAAGCCAGAAGAATACCCAGTCATCTGGGCATGTGTTGGATACACCCTCTAACACAGAGAGAGCAGCTCTTTTCTGCTGTGTCTGTGACACTACAATCATAAAATCACAAAATGGTTTTGGTTGAAAGAAATAATTAAAAATCACCTAGTTTGAACTCACTGCTGTGTTAGGGACACCATTCACTGGACCATGTTGCTCTAGGCTCCATCCAAACTGGCCTTGAACACTTCCAGGGATGGGGCATTCATAGCTTCTCTGGGCAACCTGTTCCAGTGTCTCACCACCTTCACAGTAAATAATTTCTTCCCAATATCTAATCTAAATCTGTCCTCTTTCAGTTTAAATCCACTGTACCTTGTTCTGTCACTACCTGCCCTTGTAAAAAGTCCCTTTCCCTCTCTCTTGTAAGCCCCTTTAGAAACTGGAAGGTACTCTAAGTTCTCCCCAGAGCCTTCTATTCTCCAGGTATTTGTCCTTTAAAAATGCTTATGATAGCATTTCTGTTAGATCAGTTGACATCTGATTAGTCTCACTTTGTGAAACCTTTTTTTAGTAAAGCTCTATCATGTGCCCAAGAAAATAGAAACACATTGAAGAATCATATGAAATTTAAGCAGTGTAACTTCTGAAGTGATATGCATGATCTCACTAAGATAATTCTTATGAACTATAGTTACTCACTGAATGTCACTTCCAGAAAATAGAAAACAGTATAATATACTAATCACTAATTGGCATTCATCATATGAAAAAAAAAACCCAAACAAAAATTGTCAGATAAAAATAGTTGGCATTTGTTCCAGTTCCTTTTTCTTTAACAAGATAGTGACCTGGAACGATACCCTTTCCCACATCTCTCAGAAATGAGGATGATTCTATTTGGGGATTTTTTTTTTTGCTGTAAACATAAATTTGAAGAGGGAATCCAATAAAAAATCTTTTGAAATACATTTATGTATGACTGAGAAATAAATGTAAAATGAGAAATAAAGTTAAAGCTTCTGGGTTGTGAAGCAGAGCAGATTTCTCCTTCAGATTGGAGTGCTGACATAACTTTGTTTTTTGTTTTTTTCCTAATAGAATCAAAAATTTCTCTCAACTTTAATAGCTGTTATTTATGTTTGAAAAAAAATAATTAATTGCAACATTTCCAATGTCACTATGGCAAATGTGAATCTGAATTTGTTGTTCACTGGTCAGATGAAAGGAAAAAATACATTTTCTGTGCCAAGGCAGAGTCGCTTTCAGTTCCTTTAGCAACTGTTAGATTCAGAGAACAAACAAGAGCCATCAGTCTGCAAGTTTGGTTAGGTCATTATAAAGAAAGGCAGCGTATTAACTGTGTGCATGGAGGTGAAGTAAAGTAAGGCAAGGCAAGGCAGGACAAAGGAAACAACTTCCAGCTGTTGTTCTGTGTTACACTGGTACTGTTCAATGTTGTCACTGACAATAGGCCAAGAATGAAAAGAAATGTATTTGAATATAACAGCTTGATAGTCAGAATAGAAACATTGATTCTCTACCTAGAGAATTTTTTTTTTTTTTTTAATTACTTTTGCTGAAGTGCCATGTAAAAATTGTGTCTCTGGAGCTGTCTGTTGTTTACAGGGAGTGTTGTTTTCAAACTCTAAAATGGCTGTATAAAAACCACTAGGATTCAGTTCTACATTGCCACAGTGTGTAGTTTAAGGATAATTCTTCTGATTCCAGCTTCTCGTCAACCTGTCACATCCTCAGTAATGTGGCCTAGTTGGTTTGCAAATTCTAACACCCTTCAAAGTGAATGTCAGTGTTAGACATATTATAACGTATTTTTTTAAATACATGTTCCTTTATAAAACACTTGGGCTTGAATACATGGAGGTTTCAGAAAAAATTTCAAGTAAAGTTGCCAACTCATTGTATTTAATTTTGACTTTTAACAGCTGCCTGCTTGTGAATTTTCTCTCAATCATCTTGTTCTGAAGCAGCACTTAGCCAAAGGGATTGAAGCCAGAAACGTGATTGTAATTTTTCCATGGCTTTTTTTATATCTAATCTGAGATTTTCCTTAAGAAGTTGCTCTCTACCAGCTCCCATAGTGGTTAGAGAGGTTGAAATCGAGCCTCTTGAAGACAGGTCTACACCCCTCACTGGTTGTTTTAAATAAAGTACGTAAAGAGAAACAAAAGCCTCAAAGTACTGCATAAGAAACTATATTTGCGTTTGTTAGAAAGGATGAATAGTTTTATTTTTAAGTGTTCATTTCCTGAATATGTATTTCATCTTTAGATTTAGTCAGTTTTAAAGTTAAGTGAACATGCTATGTTACAGTTTTGCGACATAATTTTCATCTACTAAAATCTAATCCATTCTTGGGATATAGTGAATCTGTTTGGAAAATCTCACTTCTATCAGTAGTAAAGGAAAATGAAGTATGTGAGGAAAGGTAATATTTCTTAGATTAAGAGCTGTCACCAGAAAAAATATGAAAGCGTTAGGACATATACAACTGTTTTAGGGATCTCCTGTATTTGTCAAGGATGTGAAAACAATGAAAATGTGTTATGTTGCTTTGTGCATGAAAGACTGATTTTGTTTTGCTTTTTTTTCCAGCTACATCCCTTGGTCTAATAGAGTATATTACCTTACCCTACAAACATTGCTAATAGCCTTAAACATCCGTGGATCAGCAGCTGGAGCAGCATGGCTGCGGTGTAGCTGGAACATGTAAAGAAATACACCTTGAGTGTTGACTGATTAGCTAGGTTATAAAGTCGTTTATTGTGGGGTGCCTAGTGAAGTTATGTAGCTTCAGAGAGTCACAGGGTCCCTTAACAGTCAGGAGAGAGAGTCACACACAGCACTGGAGGTCACTTCAGGTTTGATTTGCCTTTGATTGTACTGGGAGACTGCAACCACATTGCCGGCTTAGGTTACATGAGCTACATGAGTTGACAATGAGCCAGAGCACTCAAATCAGCTGTGAATATGTCTTCAGCCACATTTAGTATTAAGTTAGTATTAACTATTAATGATCAATATTTAGCAACAATTAAAATACTAGTAATAATGATAACTGAGATCATAATTATCCTTGGAACAGAATAGGTTATTTATGAAAATGGTGCAAACACAGAGGAATTTTCTGCTTATAAGAGTATAGATTGTTTATGACTTTTTGCAAAACTGAAACAAATGCACGATGATATAAAAAATCTCTAGTATATGCGCCTGAAGGCAATGCTGAAAGTTATTTTTCAATGAATTTATTGCGTTCAGTTACTATAAACAGATTAGTTATCTTCCATGGAGTGAACTTAAAACACCTGCAAATGTTTTTTTTTCCTTATCGTTTGTAAAAGATGCTTGTGAAAGTTTTATTTTTATACCTAATGTGGTCTTAAAATATTTTCATTTGCTGTATATTCCATACAATTACAGGCAGACTGTGGAAGAACAGTGTGGCATTTAAAGTTTGACACCTGTTTTAATGGGTTAAGTCTTCCTATAGTTAGGTTTAAATGTTTACTACACAGTATGTCTCATGAAAGGGTGCAACACACATGCCTGCAAATGGAGTGACAGGGCATACAGTAGAGCATATGGCAGATTATATAATCTTTAAAGACTAATAGAAATTACGTTACTGCACATATTTTGATTTTTCTTCTAGGTAAGGGAACGACTGAGGGTTTCTTTAGAAAGAGTCTCTGCACTGGAAGAAGAACTAGCTGCTGCTAACCAGGAGGTAACATAAAACACTTTCTCCCCTTTTGAGATTAAATTTCTCTAATACTCTGTCCCATGTGTTCCCTGTCACTTTCCTCAAAACTGTCAGAAAAAAACCCCAATAAAACAAACAAACAAAACAAAACAAAAGCAAAGAAAAATTACATTCTGAGTAAGCTTCTCAGTGAGGTTTGTTTAAGGTGGTTGTAAGACTAAACCAACCTTCTGTTTAGTGATCTATTCCCTTCTCTTCCCTTGTGAGCAAGCCAAAATCCAAGAGATAGTGACAGATTCCCACATTTCTTATTGGACTTGAAAAAGGAGTGAACCAACAAATATGTCAGATACTATATACAATTCAATAACCTGAATTTCCATTTTACTATAAGTAAAACACACACACACACGTATATATACTCATTATATAAATGTTAACATTGATGAAGGAAGGGTTATGGATGACTGTGAAATGTAGGTTTGTCTCTTCCCTTTTAACTGCAGTGTATCATAGTGTACTGTGGTGCCATGTAACTATTGTGAACTGGGACAAGAGATTTTTTTCCTGTTTGCAGACTGTTCTCTTTTGTTTGAAAGGGTGAACAGCAAAACATGGTTGTATTGAACAAACAGCTGTACACAACACACATATAGAAAGGAATTTTGCACCCTAGAAAGGTGATTTTGAGGCCGTAAACTTTAAAAAATGAAGTCTGCTGGTGAATTTACTATTCCCATGATGTTCTGAATTCACCTAACGTGTGCTTTTAACACCATTAAAAATAAGCCAGATAAGCAAATTAGATTAAAACTATTTTGTGTTATGTTATTATGTTATTTTCTTGTGTCATTTTATTCAGGCTTAGGACAGAAATTGAAAGAAGCCACAGGCAATCTCAAATGCTACCAAATAATCCTTGAAAATGGGAATAATAATTCAGAATAATGTGTGTTAATGTCAGGAGGAGACTCCTAAAGTATTTTTTTACTAATTTAAACTGGAAAATGTACTTTCTTAAAGTTACTTCTTAAAAATAGGATCTTAATTAAGATATTAGTACTACATTTTTCACAGGTATGGTAAACTATAAACCTGTTAATGTGATGCTTTGATTCATCCCTTTGCTCTCTGAAGTAAATGCACTTTATCTGTTCAAAAATAAGATTCTTCTTTCAGAAGGATCCAGAAAAGTCGTGTTCAAATTACATAGTTACACTATGTTGCGTAACCTGTTATTTGCACTAGCGTTTATTAAGTAACAAGCAGTCCTTTTGGTCAGTCAAACCAGTGAGATGCATCGCACTCCTCCAATCCCTCCTGCTCATGATCCAATTAAATCCAAGTTCACCTCACTGGGCATAGAATCAGTTCTTTAGAGCATTGCCTTGCTATCTGGAATTTTAAAAATTTAATGAAACTTTTTTTGACAGTAAGGAATAAAAGCATGCACAATGAAATTAAATTGAAATAGGACTTCCATAGCTTTTTCGCCCCAAATCCTTAGAAATGTTATACAAAGTTTGTGTCTACATGACACTAAAGTCATTTAGAAGGACACTGAATCAATCAAGCATAACATGACTGATAACACAATCTGAATATTGTTATTCCAGTTTCCTTTGACGGACTGTTAAAGCTGAAATTCAATTAAATAATGATGAAAAAAGAGTGAAATGGGAGAAGAGTGAGATGTGGAAGAGAACAAGTGGATTATTTTCAAACAGTTATGCATTTGAACAAGAGTCCATATAATTTTCACACAATTAGTTATTTGAGTAAGACAAAATTAATTAGAGCACTGCAGTATTTAAGTCTAGTTTTATGCTAAATTCCACAGTGAATACACAGGCAATAAAGCACTTAAAAAATTTATTGTATTATATATGAAAATAAATGGGCTAAGTTTCTAGGGGAATTGAATAGATGGTTTTCAGTAAGTTCTGTATTCCTGTCTCAGTGTCTGTTCTCCCAGGAGAATTAATATTTTCTTTCATATCCATTTTCTCATACTTATTCTAAGAGTGTACTATATTCAGGACTATATCGAAACACAAAATGATGACAGTAAATTGGTTCCCTGATTTAACAAATTATGTTTAGGTATATAACAAGTATTGGATAAAAAGTAGTAGAAATGTATATGCTAAGGTATTAACTCTTCCTGAAACCTTGTGGCTGTGGCTCTGACAGAGCAACAGTGAGAAACTGCAGACACTCATGAGTACTTACTAGAAATACTTATATGAAAAAAAAAAAAACCAAAATTGGGAGAGAACAACTGTAGCTTTCCATCCTTAGGTGGTAACTAAGTTCTCATTTAACAGTCTTTGTGGCATATTACAAACAAAGGGAGTGAAATCATCTGTAAATGGCATAGCTGATTTCAGCTCTAGTTGCTAACACAGTCTTACAAAGCACTTCATATTGGATAGGCAATAGTAACACACCTTGACTCTAAACTCCAGAGCAATTCAGATGGACATTCGGACCTGCTGGGGGAACTCAGCTTGTGTAGCTAATGTTTACATGTAGTTACACAAGGGTAATAGAGAAGGGTTTTCGTCTTATGGGCTTATATTTTATTAAAGTTCATATTTTATTAAAGAGTGGATTAAAAATTCTTTAAATATATGTTTTCCTGGGGAAAAGGTTATTTGACTTTATATTTTATTTTGCTGCAGCTGATCAGAGACTGTGGAAGAGGCCATTGTACATAGCAGTAAACTGAATTGCTGTTAGTGAGTTTTTGTGCAGACAAGGGCAACATAACTGTCTACAGTAATAAAATTCCATGTTCATCTAGCATTTTTTTTTTCATTTCTGCTTACAATCAAGGCCATTACTAGTTCATGACTGGTAGATGTCCTGTTTGTTATGTCTTTTGTAGATAAGATTCATAGAAGATACTGTTAACAATTTTTTGAGAAATTGACCTCCTGATTTTAATTAAAATTACTGTAAAACAGTACGTTTGCTTACCCCTTAGGTGCTTTTAAAATTATGCTGGTTCTCATCTACTTCCATGTAACCCATGGTCTCTCCAAATAATTTTATTACTGACGGTTATAATTTGCAGTTAGCAATTAGACAAGCTGCAAGTGGGACATCCAATAACAAAACTCAGTGGTATAACAGTGTTTTTCTGTGAATATTTGTCAAGGGAAATGTGATGTTTTTCAGTGAGTGTATGAATATTTGCAAAGTTGAACAACGATCTGCTAACTAGCTTCCTTTTTACACACTAATTTGAGATGAGTCTCATTGGCAAGAGAAGTGGAATGTGGATTTATCTTCAGTACTGTCATTCATGATCTTAATGGGAATTAATGTTGAAAATACTGACAAGATAACGACTTTTGTTCTACAGCTTTAGAAATACTCTTATTACCATTACAGATGTGAATCTTTGTTAAAAGTATGCTAAACTACACACATGCAAACAACACACTAAGGTTAGTCATTAATGCCACATATTCCCAGGAACCCAATTGCTAGCAGCTTTCACAGCTCAAGGATATGTAGATTATAGACCATGACCCACAGTTACACTTTTAAATCCATTTCTGCAGCCATGTGCAGTGTTAAATGACAACTATTGCAATTTCCATTAACAGATTTCCCTGTTTCCCAGAGCCTTCAACACATAGTTTTAAAAAAAATACCAAAAACCTTTAAAGCTTGTTTCCAAGGCTTTTTTGTAAAATCATGCTTTATACCTAGTTAATACAATACTGGATTTTTTTTTTTTTAATGGCTGTGCTTAATTTGCACATTAATTTTCTCCTGTTCATTTTAAACAATTATCCATCCCTTGCAACATCCTTCTGTGTTAATAAGACTCATATGATAAGTGGCATTCCAAAATGCTGTATTTTTTCTAGTTAAGACACTGGTTTTTCCATCTTTCCTCGTCTTTCCACAGTAGAAACTGTGGCATGAAAAATATAGCTTTACTTACATTTATTACCTCAAATACATTCTTTAGGAACCCACAAAACATGGGGACTGTAGAATATTAAATTAGAGAAACTACTGGTTTGACAATATATATATCACTGTACTACCATATGCTTTTCCTCAGCATTTGTTCCAATTGCCAATGCTGTTTCCAAATGCCAAATAAGATTATATTGCCTCTGTCAGTATAATCTCTGACACATAGATTATATTTTAAAACACTCAGGCTTCCTTTTAAAGCCTCATTGTTACAATTGCTTCTGCAGAAGTTTACTTGACTTTGAGGCTAAATTTAACTCCTGGAGCTCTCAGGGATCTTGCAGCAGTTTTGGATCATAGCTCACTGTTTCATGTAACTCGTTACGTTCTCCTCTTTAGGCAGTGGGTTTCTTCCTGACAGTGGGTTAGTTTATTCATTAGGGTGCCCTAATGCTAGTTTTATAGCATTTATGAAAGCACTCATCACTGAAAAGAGAGTATGGTTTGCAATTTCTGATTCTTTATGTTTCATGCCAGAGACAGCAGAAAATGTATCCACTTATTCAGCAAAGAACTTCCAAATATCATGTAATTACCAAACTTCTGCTATTCAGGGCAAGTCACACAGTAAAAAACGCATTAAAACTTGTTGCAGCTGAGGACACTTTTGAGTCTAACCATGAGGGATGCTGCAGACATGACTATGGTATATTTTCTGCTAATGAAATATTCTGTAGTATTTTATGTATATATGTGTTTCAAAGCGAAATCTTAGCTAAATGTGGCATGTCATTTTTACCCATGGTTGCATGTGAAAACATATTTGTATGTCTAGCTTTTTCATTTCCAGTTAGGTTAAGGCATTTTTTTTTACAGGGGTTTCTTGGTGACCTTAGTAAAAGACCTGGGTAAATACAGTTCAAAGTGATTTTTGGAGAAGTGTTGTAAAAGGACTGGTTTGCTGGGAAAAATAGCATGTGCATTTCTTGAACATATAATTTACACAAAATTTCATAAATTCACAATTCAGAAATTATGGATATCAAAACTTGGGATGAAACTGGGTGGAATTCAGGGACTTTTTTTTTTTTTCTGAAGGCCAGGCAGATGACTTATATCTATTTCTGGTGACTTGAGGCATACATTTTTTTGCAAATAATCTGAAACATCCTTCCTCTATAGTATCTCCTTTCACCATATTTTTTCAGAATGGTGCAACTATAAGTTACTACAACTACAACTTCCATAAACTTCCACTGCAGAGAAAAATCTTCAGATTTTGGCTACTAAAAGAACATATGTTTTCTACCATGACAGCAGATAATGATTTTGCAGATTACCATACTTTTATGCAATAATCTTAGTGACTTAACCCTATTTATGTGTTTACCACAGTGTAGTGTGTACAATGCAGAAATATCTATTAAATAAGTTCACCAACTTTGGTCTTCTTCACTGAAATGGTTTTGCGGAGCAGAAACATGTTGCTGCCTAAATGTCTTGGGTTGTTTTCAAAAGGCATCCTGAAATGATGTGTTCTCTTTCCCCTCCATTTAGCATGTGGCCACCCGTAACAAATCCTAAAATACTGATGTCATGTTCTCATTTTGCACTCGTTTTGTCTAAGTTGAATGCCTCCTATGTGTTCTTTAGAAGACACCAATTTGTAAGACAGTATTCATGGTCTGTGCTCACACGTTCAAGGAGCACTTAAGAAAAAAATGTAGCTGAAGAATGAAGGTTTTTATTCCTTCACAAAGACAGTGTGATTAATAGTTTTAATAAAATGTTTGATATTGAATGGTTGCTAGCTTGTATATATTTTTCTATATGTTTTTATATTCTTTTGACTATTATGTCATAAATACAATTGTTATTTCTGGTTAAATTTTCTAACTGTTCTAAGATCCCAAGTCTGAATGGATTCAGCTGCTTCAGAGTTTTACTACTGTTAAGGAAGGATTCAGACTCTTGCACTGAGATGAAAACTTCTGGCTACTAAGTATCTCCACTGCAATTTTGATTTTTTTTTCTCAGAACCTTGTGTCATGGCTAATTAGTTCTTCTTCATTTTATTTACTTGTAAAAATTTTAATGGGATTTTGTATATAAGGATTTGTGAATAAAGTAAATCCCAGTGTCACAAATTCATGATTGAAGAGTAGAGTTTTGTTCTGCTTGATTTATTCATAAAATATGAAAACACCCACAAATTACTCTTAAACTACTGTAAGCTGTTATTTACATTAAAAGAAAAAGAAAAATTAAGTTTAGTACAATATTGCTTAAGGGAGCATGGCAAAAGCTAAAAAGCAATGTCAATCTGTGACTTGCTGCTTTTGCGTTCTTTACTCTTCTCCCAAAACCTGCTGTGCAGCTATGAAGCAATTGTTTAAATATACATTAAAAGAGCAGTAAGATCGATGTTCGAAATATTTTTTGGAAATCTCTTCAAATCTACTTCATTTTTATGTCTGACAAATATTTGGTTTCATGAAACTTTGGTCCCCCATGATTAGAAACTTGGGCGATTTAGTGCCTTGTTTTACTGAATAAATGATGACTGGAGATTGAAAATTCCCAGTTTCCTTTAGATCTTGAAGCACAAACTTTCCATAAAATTAGCATCTTCATCAAAAGGAGTATAAACCTAATCCAGTATATTCTTTCGTGTGTCTGTCTGTGTTTTAAAAGCATTTGTTTTATAGATTGCTCATTGTAAAAACAAATTAGGTGCTACTACTGTAATGTAAAAATAAGAAATCTAACTACAAATTCTATTACAAATACTCATACTATTCTTCTGTTTAAATATTATATTCTCATTTTTTTAATACCTGTAGCCTAAGTCTTCAGACTTTTGCCTTTGGGGAGATTGTATTTTCCTATGCAATAAAAAATGTGGCCGAATCTTAATTGCAATTTAGATTGCTGCAGAAATATAAATATATAGTCGTTTATTTAGTGGCAATATATTCCGTCTTCACTTCCATATTGAAGTGCTTTTCTTGCACATTTTTACTATGATTATTACTGCATTACAATGCTCCCAACAGAGCTCCAGTAAAGGACCAGGATGCCATTTTGTCGGATAAAAAATACTGAAACATGGTTCCTGCTCCATAGCCCTTAACAGTATAAATTTGTCTTGTGGTGTCCACTGCTCATACAGCTGTTGAATGAACAGCATTACTGTAAAGCCCAGGTAGCACAGTGACCTGTGCAATAGATGTGGCGAGCAACAATTACTCTTTTTACTACCACAGGAGCTCTGTAAATGTCTCACAGGACTCAGGCTCATCTGATACTCTTTGAATATTCTTGCTCCTAAAAGCATAGAGATTAATTCAGCTGGGATGACTGCTTAGTTGTTTCTACAGCAGAAAAAATAGGATGCAATCCAGTAGAGTTGATGGGTTTGTAAGTATTGATAGATAGACTTGGCTAAATGGCATGACTTGATTTTTGACAGCTGATGGCTGTGGTGCATCTATTCAGGTGCACGGTCTGTCACACGATTGTTGTTCTGGGACCCTGCACAAATCCTGGTACGCTGAATGAATCCTATCACGCTCACTGTGTTGTAACTCCACAGTTGGAGGCTAAATACTGGGCACATGTACCCTCACCCCAGCTCCAAGCTGGATTTCTTAATGGAAGGGAGGCTGGGTCTGCAGACAGGAAGGAAGTGACAGTGCTCCCCATGAGGTCCTGCAGCTAAATAACTAGGACACAGTGTTCATCATGAAATAACACTACTGCTGTTCAATAAATCAGCATGTGTGGACAGTTTTCTGGACCTCATGAGGCTGAGTTATTTGAGTTATTTTGGGAGTCTGTACGTTTTATATTAATCAGTAAAGAGGGATTACAGAGCATGCCTGACATTTCTGCACAACAGCAAACAAATAAATCAATATATGACAGAGCTCTGTGAAGCTGAAGAAGAAGCCTCAGAGATTGATAAATAGATCTTCTGATATCTTCTCTTCTTTATTCCAGAGAATTACAGAATAGGAAAGCTCTGAGTTTCCAGCACAGATTTTGTGGATTTCTAATTTTTCACACATTCCTTACCCAAAGCAGAAAAAAGGGAGAAAGAGGAAATGGCATGGCAGCCAAGGAAAAACAAGCTGAGAAAACACAGAGATCGCATGAGCCAGATGTGTGGTTGAGCATATTTCACAATCATTTGCTGACACACCTGAAAACTCCAGGAGATAAATGCAATTGGAAGGTTACTTGTATATGGTTAGTTTAGGGACTGTTTGTAGTCAGCATGAGATTAGACACCAGAATAATTCCAGTTTGGATTTAATGCCATCTATTTGGCAATCTGTTTAGGGAGCTTAACAAATCAATGGAATGCAACTCTCACCAGACTGGATTTCATAAGGTCTTGTTAGCAAGTGCCTTACTTTAAAAACAGTGACGTGCTAAAGTAAAGAACATAGCACATAGGCAAAGGTGTGCTTAGCTGACATGCACTGGAGAGCTCACTATTACTTGTACAAAGTACATCTGTGAAAACTTTAATGTCTAATGTTTAATTTGCTCACAGTATTCACAGAGTGCCTTTCATGAGACATCAGAAAGAATGTATCATTTCTCTTTGATCTGTTATTCTGGGAATCATAAGCTTTGAAATGGATGCCATTTTATCCTGCACTGGAGGTATGAATTTAGGTTTCAGAACATAGCTGCTTATCTTTTTGTCTTCGTCAGCTTTGGGGTCATTTGATATTTGTCATTTGACATTTGTCAAATGGGATATTCAAGTGGATGAAGATAGTTTCATTGCAAGAATTAGACTTGCAATAAAGGATTGCAAGACAAAATGATTCTTTACAGTTAATTATCTTTTTGTAGATCCATCTTGATGATTGCCCTTTGTTTTTAATCTGCTGGAATAATATATTGTTTTAACATTTGCTCAATGTGCTTCTTTGGAATGATTATTCAATTTTCTGTATATTTGTTAAATATTACATGATTTGTAAAGATCATCTACTAACTCTCAAACCAGATTTTAAATAGTGTAACAAGATCATAGTATCTTTTATGCTTATTACTCTCCATAATAATTTTTTAATGTATGAATAGGCATTGCATGCTGAATTTGAATAAAATATTTAAATTGATTACGAGTCAATAAATAAAATCAACTTTAAGCTTCACTAGGTTCATATTTATTAATCAATGTTTCCATTAATATATGAACCAGAAAATGTCATTTGTGTTTTCATATTGGATCATCTCAACCCTACAGTGCACATGCAGCTCTAAGAGTATTCTGCAAATTCATAATTTGGTTAACTAGCTAGATGTTTTGCGTATTTTTTCTTTTGATTTAGCGCAAGTAACTACCCATCATATATGCCTGTAATAGAAATAAATATAGAAATAATTTTACTTGGAATTCAAAAATGTGAAAAATATTGTGGATTTGACTAGGAAATGTCAACATTAGTAAATAATAAATAATCTTCATTAATACTAATGGAGATCATCAGTGTATAGGTGAAATAACTACAAGAGGAGCTGTAGAGGTTCAAAGCTGTTGACTTGGTTCAATCTATAGAAAATTAACTTGCTTGCTTAGCTTGGCACCTGGAGAGTGTGATTTGGACACCTTTAATCATATAGAATATGTGATTACATACAAAAAGAAGGGGAAAAAAAATAAACCATATATATAATTCCACTGCATTGGAAACGGCTGTCATATTAGATTCCATTCTGCATTAATCCTAGGATAAAAACATTATTTTAGAAGTTCCACATACTAGGAATGTCCTTTGTAATTAAAAAATAGCTAAAATTTGTATCACTGAATCTCATATCCTTGATCTTCACTGGAGAAACCTGGGGAAAAAATTACTACCAGTAAGAATGTCATTGAAAAGTATTGAGAACTTGACTAAATTAAATGGGTACATTTGGTTTGATACTTGAAATACAGACTGTAATTCACTCTGCTGAGCTTCAATTTCAACAGAGTGGGAATGAAATTTAAGTTGGGATTTCTTCAGTTTGTACATGCAGATTGTGGCTTTGATATTGTTTAAGTGTAGTCCTAGGATAAGGTTCATTTCCTTTCTGGATATTTCTCATATCCTATCTATCTGTTGTATATTCTCACATTTTTCTACAGTCAGGAGCAGAGATGGTGATTTTAATACAGATACACTGTATAGGAAAATGTGATAAAACTAAATATACGTGCAGAATAGTGGTTTTCATAACAGACATATCCAGTCAAAATAAATCTAAACAATCTCAAATCTCTAGGTGACAATACGCAGACAAAGAATACAAAATTTCATTTGGGAAGACTGTTTTTACTCATAGGGACATATACTGATATAACCAAAAGAGGAAAACAGATTTGCAGTGCAAATAGCTAAGCACTCTTTTTCAAACTGAGCAGGATTTTTCAAACTGAATTATATATGTTGAACAGGGATACTTTTCCATTAAATGTTTTATGTACTAAGAGCAACTACATAAAGCCCTAGAGGCACAAATATCTGTGTATATATTATCATATGTATTAAATATATACATGGACACTATGTATACATATTTCAATAACTCATGTATTGTTGAAAAGAATGAACTTTATAATGTTTCTGCCAAATCCATCCTCAGCTCTGACAAGCTGGAAATCAGACCCTGCTAATGAATTTTGTAGATTTTGAATACTGGTCTTTGTTAGAGTAATAATAAACGAACAACAGTTTTTCTACTGTTTTGTTGAGCTTGGTAAGGAAAAAAAAAAGCAAGAGAAATTAGTCAGCAGGTGTCAAATGCACACTATAGTGCAACCATGTAATTAATATTTGTTATTATTTTCCTATTGTGCTAGTCTCTGTAAAAGACAGCTCTTTCACTGTGTTGTATTTCATACCAATTTTGTGACAAATTAGAAGTAGTACATTTTTGTTTACTTAGATAAGGGTTTCAGCCAAAAATGTACTGAAATGCACCTAGTAATCTGTGAAAAATCTTGACAGATACTCTCTTTCGTAATAGCACCTGCACCATTGCTTTCAATCGCTCCTGTTCTGTTTTCTAGGTGCTGCTATAGAAATAAATGGTGCGTGCTCCAGAGTATGTGTAATAGCACAAGACAGGTGTTTACACAGTAACAATTTGGTCCAGTATTCATAGTGAAGCAAAAGAGACTAATAAACGCTACTGCCTTATTAGCAGCCTAAAATGTTAGTGTATTACTAGTTTTTAAGTACAAAAATGACTGCTACCCCAGACATTTAGAGTTCAGACGGAGACAGGGCTCAGTGATGGTGCAGATGGGCGGCAGGAGGTCCTGCAGTCGGTCAGTCCCCTGCTGCAGCCAGCTGAGTGCCACAGCTGCACGGTGCCCCTGGACCACAGCACCCTTGTCACCAGCACAAGTGACCTCCACAGGAGTGTCAGTAAAACACTGATAGCTAGGACCTTGTCAATAGTTATCACAAGCATAGACTGTCAACAGTAAAGGACCGTGGGGTTAGTATTTTCATGTTTTCCATTTAAAGTTAGGAATCTGCCACAGATTCAGAGCATTTCCAGTCGTTTTTGCATGTTGTCATTCATTATGTGCGCTTCAGCGACATGAAAGCGGAGTCTGAATGTGCTACCCACCATACAAGCAGGATACCAGAGAGCAGTGCCAACAACAAGATTGTAAAAATGAAATAATCAAGACATACCAAAAGCTGCAGAAGCAAGAGGTGTTAGCTTTCTTTGACAGAATTTGAAGTATAGGAGGTAAAGACTTACTTAAACTGTAAAAGATGTTTTTACAGCTCCAGCTCCGAGGGCTAGAGCTCAGTGTACTAGCTACTCGCAAACAGACAAGATTTTTTTTCATTACTGTCTGATTTTCTACTACTGTCTGATCTCCAAGCCTCCCTCATGAGGATGATTTCACCTTAATTAGTATTTCTCCATAACAATGAAAGCTAAACAGCAATATTAATAAAAGGTCAGCAATCTCAAAAGGGGGGGTGTGGGGTTCATTATGCAAATATGTTGAAAATAAATATTACTCATAACTTCTACAGTTTTTTATTTGAATAAAAGAGTATTTTTCTTGATGTGTCAGGACAGGTTTTAAAGGACTTAAATGTGTAAATTTTCTAGAAAGCTCACCACTAAATAGCTATAAAATATACCAAAATTCCAGACTAATAGAAAATAAACCCTGCTGAGGGTGTCAGTCAGACACGAACATTTAGGTTACAAGTGAAATTTGTACTAAAAAAGCCCTACTTAAAAATTTGACTGATTCTTTTTGGTTTACAACATTGAATGGGAGAGAAGACAAAGTGCTAAGTTTAAAAGAAATAAATAGTGGGGTTTTTTTCCCCCAAAGTGCATTATAGGGCTGATACTTTCATTCCCTGCCTCCCAAACTTATTTTTTTCAGTCTGAAAAGACTTTTTCTTTTATTTTGTTCCCTTGAATTATGGCCAGTGTTGATTACAATGCTGTATGTTCCACAGATATTTTAATTCCTAGGTATTGTGAAAGTAAAGCCCAAAGTCTGTATTTGTCCTTTCAAATGTACCTGGTTGTAAAGCTCAGAACCTGCATTGCTGAGTGGAAAAACTAAAGCATTTCAAAACTAGTCATTTTACTGGAGATTCATTTTTATCCATTATTGCAGAAGACTTTGTATGGATCTATGAGTTTTGTTCATGAAATCAGAATTTGCTGTTTATGATAGCCTGAAGAGCATCTTGTGTTCTCTCTCTCAAATGCTATGTATATAGCCAGTCATCAGTCCTGTGCAGTTCATTTGACCATGATACTGAACCATACTGAGATTTGTTTCGATGTTGGAAGATGACATGAACAAATTCAGTGGTTTAAGGCAGGAAAAGTTTATGAAAAACAGCTTTTCAAAAGCTTAAAATAATTTCATTGCTTTGATAGAATCACAGAATCATAGAAAGGTTTGAGTTGGAAGGGACTTTAAAGATCATCTAGTTCCAACTCCATTGCCACAGGCAGGAATGCCTTCTCCTACAACAGGTCGCTCAGAGCCTCATCCAACCTAGCCTTGAATGCCTTCAGGGATGGAGAGTCCACAGTCTCTCTAGGCAACCTGTTCATAAAGTGATGAGGCACTGGAACCTTGTAAGAAGTAAAGAATTTCTTTCTAAGGTGTAAGCTAAACCTGCCCTCCTTCAGTTTAAGGGCATCGTGCTTTGTCTTATCACTATATAGAGAAGTATATTAAGTATTCCTAGTACAGTTAATTGCCTGAAGGCTGAAACTGTAATGAAGAAAAAATGGCCACTCAAACAAGTTTCAGCAGCAGAGGTACCTGGTCATTTAGGATTTTGTATGTTTAGAAAGGGATTCTGATCTCACACCTCTCAAATAATTTTAAATTAATTAATTTGCAATATACCCAAAGTAAACATGTAGAGTAGTGCTTTTCCTGCTTCATTTTGTCTGATGAGAGACTTTGTGCTGTGAATAAATCCACTGCATCTTCATGTATAGCTTGTGGGTTCCAGTATATTTTCATTTTGTCTAATAAGCCTAGTTCATATTTTGCCAGTTTTTGTGTCCTAGTTTTTCCTTTCCTTTTTAGTTATCCTTCACAGTTTTGTAGTTTTTCAACTACCATGTGAATTTTTTATTTCTTTCATTTTTATTTCTTAGTGTCCTACTAAGGTTAGTAATCAGACTGTTTCCCTTGTTAAATAGAAGGAATTTATGCTATTGCTCACTTATTTATAGTCTGACGTTATCTTTATTAATTATGAAATTGTCTTATTACACTGTCCTTTTCACAACCATGGCTGATGGGTATGGCTCTATCAGGTACTTCTTCAGATCGGTACTGCCTTATGTATTCGTCTTCTGTTCTGTGGTGTATTTTATATTTGAAATGAATATTCCCTTAACACCTGGATTCAGACTATAAAGTGTATAGGCATGATATGTAGGTTTGGCCATTTATGGAAATGGAGACCAGTTCAAATTTTGAGTCTGAATTGCTGAATTCCAGCTTCATTAAAAAGTATATGGTTCAACAATGTCTGTAGATAATGGACACAAATTCTGCTAAGATTTTAGAGAGAATTTATGTGGGTAGTATAGTGGAGGTATTTACCAAAATTTTAAATTCAAAAAGCTGGGCTTTAGGAATGTTGAAATTATTTTATAGTTGAGACAGGAAGGCAGAAGTTGCGTAAGGTTATGTTCAGAATGATTATGGCAGAGTAGGGCTTTAGAAATTGTGCCATTTGTTTCGAAGTACCTTTGACATCTGGAAGACAGAATCTAAATCATTGGAAATTCTTTAAAGTTTTGATGTCTCTTGTCATTCATAAAACTAACATGCAAAAGTGAGAAGAATGTTGAAGATCAATATGCCTGTGAGAAGAGAAGAAGATGAAGGAATATTTCTTCAGATTAGAGGGTATTTTCATGGTCTTAAGCTACAAAAGTTAGAAAGGTCCAACTAGAAAAGTAATACTCTACATTTTATTCTTAAACTGACAACTATTGCTTCATTTTTCTGAATCAAAAAAGAAGAAGACCATTTCAGTTCTGCTGAGTGAGCTTGGCAAAGAAAGCAGAGAGCCACATTTAGACTTTCTTTAGACTCAACTATGGAGAGACCTGAAATTTTACTCGTTTGGAGTCACATTGAAAGGCATTACTGTGGTCCAGATCAAGTGTGCTAAATTGGAAAATATTGTCTGTGGTTTTAGAAATGGAATGTAATAATTTGAAGTCCACAAGCTGAAGCTGATAAAGACAAAAAAAAGTGATATATATGATATATTTGATCATATTTTAGAAGGTATAATTTGGACTTCAGTGTTTAGGTTGACTGTCCAGTTTTGGGTACAACAGTCCTAAATAGGATGATGGTATTTATCCACATTTGTTTTCTATTCATCTGTCTTGGGGAGGAGGGGGAGGGTGCATATTTAGATTTGTTTTCAGCCGCTATGATGCCGTCCTGAAGAATATCACCTTTTACTTTCCAAAACAAAGAACATAGAATGGAAACCATTAGGAATTTAATGTTAGAGGTTAGATAATATGTAGGTATTTGGAAAGCTGTCTGTGGACAAGTTTTGTAGTAGCTATTTTAGGCTGGATATAATAAACATAAAACCATTAATAGAACAGATAGGCGTTTCTCAAAAATAATATTACAAAATTTTATCTGCATTGAATGATCATTTTCTTACCTAGATCTCTGCTATTATTGATGCTTCCTGTTGTAATGATCATTAGCATTTAAGAAGTTTTGGAATCTATCTAGGCAAAAATTTATAGTCATCTGTGTCTTCACCCAGGTCATCAACCCTTCTTCCATATTTTGGCAACCTGTTTAAAAAGTTACACAAGTGGTTCAATGATTAAATTAGCACTTAAATTTGCAAATAATTTGCACATTATTGAAAGTTGAATCAGAAATAAGTAAGTAATAAAAAGGGGTATGATAGCAATTAAAAACTTTTGCTTCAACAATGTGAAAAGCAAAAATTTATGCTTATTTGTAAGACACTAGAGAATTTCCGTGCTTCCTTAGGAGCACTAATTCTGCCTTAATATATTCATTAAATCAAGAATAGAACAAGTATGAAAACAATTTAGCTGTGTGGTTCTTCACAGTTTAGATCTGTTATCTGATGACTACCCGAGAGCTGAAAGTTTACGATGTGCCAGACTTCAAACTCTTTGTTGTTCCTGTATATATTTGCTCTGCATTCATTACAGTAATAAAATCATCGAAATGGGAATGTTTAACATTGATGGGTTGTTCCCAAACATTAAAAAAATTAAGTAAATCCCTCCAAATAATGATACACAACATTGGATTCGTTTATTTGCCTTTCATCTAAAAGGGACAATTGATTTTTTTCTTTTTATTTATTTACTTGATTGGAAAGTGGTGGTCCTATGGTACCTAAAGAGCCATAGAGGCTGAGAAAAATCAAACTCTTTTGAATATATGATGAAATTACAACATTTGGTACTACTGTTTTAAGCGTATACTTATTCAGCTAAAGGGCTGTTAAGGATTTGTGTTAGATAGAGATGATAATTCAAAATGAAGGCATAGTGATGTCTGCTTTTCAATGGATCAACAAAAGATTATCACATGAAAAATCCAGATCTGTTGTTGCCTGTCAATTAACATATCCTATGATTTTACATATTTTTCACATTATGTGTAATTGCTCTACATTAATCAGAACTTTATACTATGTGTGTTGAAGTATCTCAATCTACCTGAAAGTCTCTTTAAGCACTAATTGATGGCTAATTTTGTTTGGTGGAAGCCATAATTTCAGTAGTTTTGATTTGAGAACTATTTGAACTATAAAGAAAAAGAAGTGAGTGAAGTTATTCAGAAAACAAACCACAAATATTAAATTACTGATTAATGTGCACAAAGCAAGACTATGCTAATGAGATTATACCAGTCTTTTTTCTCTTACTTGATAGAAACGTAATTCTCTTATTTAAGCAAAATGTTTTAAAGTTCAGTGTATTTGTACAACCCCCAAAGACACAGATTGTGTCAGACGGTTTTAATTCCCACACTTGTAGTTTCCTATAATTGCTTGGATGAAATGTTGCCTTCAAGTCTTGGTCTTGGCACTGAAATCAGTGGGAGTATATGACTTCTACAGGGCTGTAACTTGGAATTTTTAGTGAGCAGTGAATTAGCCTGCTCATCAGAATCTCATATTACAGCAATTTTCAACATTTGTATTAAGGAAGGGCTGTTTAAAGTGGTGTGTCTCTTACATCTCAAATATTGGTCAGAGTGATTCAAATGGTCTTTACAATAAGCCCTTAAATATAACTTAAAAAAACACATTTGAAAAAAAAGTTTCAAATTAAAATTAAATTATTCACATCAAAGTTTATCATGATGCCAATTAGAACTAAATTAAATTTAATTTAATTTAATTAAAAATCTTGGCTGCAGCACACGCTTACCAGGTAGTACTACCTTAAATTCTCCCTCCTGCCTCTTGCTTTTGTATTCTAGGACAGGACAGTCTTTTAGGGTGTTTCTGACTCAGGACTTGTGCAGACAAAATACAGTGACAGGAGCCTTTAAACTTACACAAGCTTTCCAAAAACAGCATCTGTACATCTTACCAGTGTTCTACTGTGTTTAATACATAATGTTATTCATCAGGTAAATCATTTATTGTATGTGCTCATGAAAGCAGAACCATACAGAGATATGAACAAACTGTGAAAAAACTGTGCAATTTAAAGAAATAAATTGTTCATATTAGCCAGATCTTCCAGCTTATCCATAGTATATATCCATAGTATATAATGTAAAAAATTAGGACCTAAATCTTCCTGTCCTGTGTATTGCCTGAGAGTAAGCCACAAAGTCAGAGAGAAAGGAGCTGGTTTTCCAGTAGCTGCATGGGATTTTTAGTAGCAGTACCAACAAATAGCCAATATTTTAAATACAATAAAACCTCCTTTTATATGTGCTAAAATAGTCAATGAATAGTAGAGGGTGTTAACGTACATGCTGTTCTTAACAAAAACCAAGTCAAAAGTATGTTGCTCTTACTAACAGATGGGAGGCTGACAGAAAACTAGCAGTTTGTTTTGCATCACTTGGGTTTGATTCATAGCCTCTTGGTACTGTTTTCCTATAGCACAAGTTCGGCATTCATTGAATTCTATATAGAAGAGTGAGTCTTGTTCTCACAAAAAATCAATGGCTAAGTGCTGTTTCATCTTTTAAGCTAAAAAAAAAGTGTCCTGCCACTAAATCAGGATAGAAGACAAGACAGTGTTGACTATCTTATCATTTATGGGTTTCTTTGCATCCTTAATGGCCTTTAGACATCATTAATATGTTTGGATTTTAAACCTCTCTGCGTATAATGACGTAATTTTGCAAATGGCCAATATAGGATTGAATTGTTAATAGATTTTAAAAATTGCCTGCTCAGTATTTTATTCAGTTTTTCATAAATATTTACTGCTTATTTTCTTTCTTTTGCAGATTGTAGCTTTGCGTGAACAAAATGCACACATTCAAAGGAAAATGGCAGCTGGGGAAGGGTCTGCTGAATCAGAGCATATTGAAGGAATGGAGCCAGGGCAAAAGGTTCATGAAAAGGTATAAAATGTTAGTTAAAAAATGTTAGTTGTCATTAAATCTAATAATCAGTGTGATAAATGATCATGCTTTAGATTTTAGTAATGTGAGTATTTTATGGGATGTCCATTTAGAGTATTGTCTGCCTACTGAAACCAATACGAAAAAATTAGCTTGTTTAAATGGAGAACAAATGCAAATGGGCAGGTCCTTGCTCTTTGACAGGGTATTGAGTTAGACCCATAGCTTATGACAAACTTTTCTTGGAATTTTTTGCATAATGCTACAATTACAAGTACTATATGCTGCTGAGTGATCCTTTGTACGTTGCATACGGAAGAGCAAGGCGTAGTGGCACATATGTGTGGAAGGCTATATATGCAAACATTCCTGCAAAAACCGACCCTAAGGGGATGACAGAGACCTAAGAACTAGAAAAAGTAATTTTTCTCTGTGCTGCCTATAGATATTCTTCAGATTCATGTCCATGCTCATGTAGAGAGAAGCTAGTTACTTAGCACTCCTTCAGTAGGAAGTAGGTATCTAGAATTCAGGCCACATTTTTGCTGCTTAATGCTGAAAGACAACAAAATGTAGAGACTGATTTAGAAAAAAGGTTTTCTCATAAGCCTTAGATTTCCATATTGACAAAAAACCAAGTTGAGCATCTTCCTCTTTTGCTTCAGAATTATTAAATTAAAATGATAGCATAACATAACATTTGGCAAACAGCTGAAATGAGTAGAGCTGCTGCTTGGAATTGTGCATTTTTGTGTAATGCCATATGACGAACAGTGGCATAAATCATACTTAGAAAAAATAGCTGTCATCGTTACTTATTTTACAGGCAATCCAATTTACGATGGTGCACTTGCAGTGCAAGCATTAATTTTACACATTTTGCACTTTATGTGTATTTTCCTTTGAGTGATCTGTTTGAGAAACACACAGTAAACAAGTACTGTTCAGCTACATTCCCCTCTTCGCAAAATCTTACTCACAGACACATCTGTGAAATTTTGATAAAGTGTACATCTCAATCGCTTGTGCTTTTAGATACAACCACACTGTTTAGTTGAAAATCTCTGATTTTCCACTTTCTTTGCAAGCCATGTCTTCTGATTTGAGCCAGTGGGTTCATTGCTTGCAAGCAGAACTGAGTGGAAATAAGACTATCCATCCTTTAAGAAATCTGCATATTTAAACACTAATGAGAGGAATTAAATCCAACGTAACATACTGTTTTTTATTTTTTTATTGAATATTTCTACAATATTATGTCCAGAAAACTCCTATGCTTCCTAATAAAAACAATTTAGGTTTGTCAGGTTAAGCTGAAATAAAGTTTTGTGCTTACTAGTTTTTGCTCCTTATGGTAATGAAAGCATACTGGATATGGAGTTAAGAGGAGTCTGTATTGACACCAGATCAACCAGTGCACTCTACTTCACATCCTCTGCACTAGCTGCTCTCTACCTTTCTACGTTTACCTTAGTGGCCATCATCAATTCCTTATTATTTAGGCAAGAGAAACTTAAAAGCTCACAAATATAGAAACTTGCAAAGAGGCCAACTTGCACAAAGGGAAGAGCTTTAAAGGACTTTGAAAAATTGTTTCAAAGAACACCTGACAAAGATCACCTGCTGTGGGAATTAAGATGCAACCATTTCTGTTATCAGATATTCTCGTGCTTAGATCTGCCCAGATCCTTCCCTTAATCTCTAAGGGCAATAGCCTGATTTCCCCACAAGCAAATGCCAGGAAAGAGAAAACTCCCAGCGAAGAAAGTGCCCATTGGGAAGTCTATTGAGAAGCAACTAGGGATGCTGCAACAGTGGGACTGAACAGCCAAAAATATGATACTGTGAATAAGTAGTTTGTTTTCAAATAAACTCATTATTTCCTACTGGTATTTATTTCAGCTTCCATAAGAACCATGAAAGTTGAACTATTCAGTAAAACAGTATTTTCAGAAATGATCATATGCAAATCAGGAAGCGTTGAATTTGCTTTGGAAAAGAGGGGATCTTCTGATGTTTGTACACCTTAAGTGTTCACCATCGCAGTATCCATTTCAGTTGTAATTGTATTTTGCTCATTTCTCCCTCATAATGGAGAATATTCCTAAATTCTGTGCCACGTATTTTAATTCAAATATATAAAAAAATCATTGCAATAAATTTTCTGAAGTTAATAGAGTTTTATCAGAGATTAATTAGCCTGAAGAATGACTATTTTTATCCTCAAAGATGCCATGGATGTATCAAAAGTTTCCTGCTTGACAAATCCACTTCAGCATGGGTTTCTGTTACACTGAAGGCACAAAAGCGAAGTGTTTAAGTGCAGTGTAAATCAGGGTGTTTCTCCTTGGAAGCACACTGGTCCTACCCATAGTAAGGGCAGTTTTGCCAACAGAAATTGGTAATTCCCTTCAGAACAATACCAGAATCAAATGGAAACAGATACATATACCAGGAGAGGTAAAAGAGCCTGATACTTCTGGTGGAATGAAGACCAGATGTTACATTTTATGAGGAACTCAGAGCCATATATAATTACTTATTTCAAGAACTAAACAGCTGGGGTCTATTTTGCTTTATAATGTACCTCAGGCTGACATGTTTAGCTTATTTAAGAATCACATTTTTTCTTCTTACTTACAACACTAACATATTACAATAATTAAATCAAACGTTCAAAAATAAATCAGTAGGTTATGAATACAAAAATCTGTGAAAACATTGACAACAATTGTAGACATTGTATCCTGTAGGAGTAAAAGGTGTTTTGCCAAGGCAAACAATAGTGAGCTAAAATATTCAAAGTGCAAATCAAATGCTATTAATAAAAGTAACAAGTGTCTTTCAGAGGAATCATCAGAATCTGTTCTGGTTTTTGGACTTGATTATTTTTGGATTTTCTGATGTATGTTTTTGTATGATTAATAGAACACTGCAGAAGACTTCCAGTTTCAGTTTTTACTGAAAAAAAGTTTATATCACATGCACTCCTTTGTTTTGAATGAATAAATAAAAAAAGCTCTCCTTTCTACTGGTAGCATAGTGAAATGGCAGAGAAAGGAGTGAAGGAAGGACATATGGAGTCCTCATCAGAAATATCATTTAAAACAAAGACTTAGTAATGAAAGAACACCAACTGTCAAAGGGGTTTCTGGAACTTAGAGAAAGTTTGCTATGAGGATCCTTTGCTTATCTGTTTTCTGAGTGTAGTCAGAATGCAAGATGTATAAAATGTAGTGGGAGTGATGTATAAAAAGTAGTGGGAGACGTGAATCGTGCCCCAAAGCATGCACTTTCTAAATTAGAGAAATAATACACTTCAGACACAAAATAGATTTGATAAGCAGATGATGAGTTTGTTTACCAGCAGTGCAGGTATCTTTCTGGTTTTCTAATAATCTCTTTCTGAATTAATATTGATAAAGCTAATTAAAGAATCATGTGCTGAGGGGGACTTAGTGAAGACTGATGGCTTGACACACCTGGTGAGATGAGGAGTATTGAGTGAAAGGAGTCATGGATATAAGCTGCAGTTGGCTTAGAAACCTTCACGAATCTAAGGAGTAAGTCTAGGAGTGTATGCAGTATTCTTTCAGAAGGAGTCTAGGAAAATATTTTGTAAGTACTGTTCTGCTTAATAGTTTTGTATGTCTGCATGGTTATGAATACTTGGTGCTCACCACAATGGCATAAAGAGCTGCATTACTTACGCATGGTTTAAATGATAAATCGATAGACTTCTCAAATCTTTGTCAAGAAATCAGTTCTTTGCTTGTTTCATATAAATTCATTTGCCTTTCAGTCATAAAAGTTTCTTTTCCTTTTTACCTAGTAGAAACCCCTATATGCTACTACATATTAAGCCTGTTAAAACACAGCTTTGAAGGGGAAATTTCACAGGGGAATTTCCCATTTCAAGTGCTCTTATAGCTGACAGCATTGGCTGACTGACCTTTGCTGGATGATTTACTGCAAGGAGTCACCAGGATATAATTTCTAATGGTAGAATGGGGAGACTACTAAGGAAAAAGGTGCTGATCAGGGCAAATGAGGACAGAGTTTGTCTGTATAGTTTGGTTTGAACAGCTTGATAGCCCTTATAATAAAGGAGCAGCAACTGATTCCTCCCTCCTGTGTGAGAGTTCAGAAAGTCTTCTAATAGTGTAAAAGAGAAACAGGCAGGCATTTTGGAAGAGACCACCAACAAGAAAAAAAATGCCCACCCGTCAAGTGAATGCCCTCCCCTCCATCATTTTGCAAAAGGACTAAAGTGGGACAGGTGATCGCAGGCATCAGAAAGACAAGAGTTGAAAGCTGATCAGAAAACAGACATTCTAGATCTTTAAATTAGTAATAAAACTAGGAATCTTTTGATGGCTCAGTAGAAAGTGCAAGAAAGTGAGGATGTTCAGAGAGAAAAGTGCTGGAGAAGGCAGCTATTTTTACATCAGTAGTGGGGTGGGGAAAAAATATTCCAGTTGGGAGAACAGTGTATTTGATAACTGATTAGAGGTTGGAGACAATTCGGAGTAACTGAAGAGGAGACATGTAATGATCAGGAGATTACTGCCTGATATAGACCAAAATGCGTGAAATAACCTAGAGAAGTAGAATAATTTTCAAACACAGAGGCAGTCAAACACTTAGAAATGACTGTGACAGCTTGGTTTTGGCATAGCTTTACACACTAGTTTGTGTACTGGTTATATGGATGATCATGCTGCTTTTGCTTGTTTAGTGATTAATCTATTGCATAGCAATCTAACTCTGTTAGTACCAGTTTCTTTCGAATGTTTTGTATGAGGCATTTGAATGGAATGGGGTGGAAGAACTCTACAGCAAAAAGCATCTTCGGGTAACTTATTTACTCTTGCAGCTCAAACAGCATCAGTAAGTATTACTCTTTGCCGCACTGATTTTTACTCTTGCTTTCGTCAAAGTGACCTGTATAATTTAGCTTCCTTTGGTGGTTATTTTACTTACTTTTTGAAATTTCTATACTACAGAATTCAGACTAGTTTATTTGACCTGTGAAGTACACTGTATTTCTGTCTCTTCCCTGATGATGCAGCCTTCATGACCTGTTTTTCTAAGTTGGAAGGAACATCTTCACCATTATAAGGCTAAAAATAATCTTTTTTTTTTTCCCCCTGGGATTTGGGACCAAATTTCCATGTGAGGACTATGGTGCAATGGGGATTTATGGTGCAATGAACTTGCCAGTATTCCTTTGAAAAAGAATTTAGAGAGTGTCTTAGTAAAGAGTAGACATAAGGCGCACAATCTTAGGGTTTAAATAAACAAAAACACAAACAAAAAAGGAGAATACACACACACACAAAAGCTCCAAATACACAACCCAGTGCTTACACCATAAAAATACTTGTTTGTTCTAGGAATTCTAAAAGACCACACTTCCGAATTTTTAGATTACTTTCAATTATTCAAAGGTGCCTTATGGTTAGACAGAGCTTGATTTAATCACCTGTGCTCATACTACCAAAACTAAGAGGCACAAATGAGGAGTTCTGTCAAGTTAACGGGTCCTGTCTCTGCTGCAGGTTGTTCAGAGATAACCCCAGGAGATGATATTGGTTTCCTTCTCACCACTCTCTGAGGTTAAATTCTAGCACAAAATACATAATTAATTACTGGATAATATTTAAAGCAAATATTTTGTGTGAGATGTTACACAACTGGAGAGAAAATATCACGTGGAGGTGCTTTTTACTGTTCTTGGGATTTGCTTTTAAAAAATTAGGTTTTCATGTATATTTTACCACGTATATAGTTGAATGTAAGCTCTTTCTACAAAATAAAATGATAAAGAACTTAGCTATATAACCTGGGACAATTTTACCATTTCTTTTGCTAACTTCTGTGGACTGGTGTCCCTACTCTTTTTTTTTTTTTTTTTTTAATTTTACCTTATGTGTATCTCCAATCAGTTTGCCTCCAGTGTTATTTATTGCTAGGGTTTAACTGAGAGGGCAGTATAAATTAGATTAACAGACACTACAATATTCTGGGTTAGCCTTATTTTACAATTTCTTATGGTGTTCTTTTTACCATTGCTCTTGGTTTTTACTAGTAAACTAGTCTGCTGCTGGTTTTCCTTTTATTAGCTCATGGTGGAGAGAAGCAGCAATGTAGGGGGGGATTTATAGTTATTTGTAATGCTCCAGTTTGCTGTCCTTCTCACTGCTGACACTCCTATATGAGCAGCAGATTGTCTTACTGGAGTGCTTTTTGGGTCTTGAAAGAAAGAAAACCAGATTCCAAGGATGTTCTTTTCCTTTTCATACTGTTCAGTGGCAGGGAACATTTACTTTCCTCCTCCATTTCCACAGACCTTAAGAAGTTAAAATTTTACTTCTCCCCTTTCCACCCCAAACATTTCTTGTTTAATCCCTATTGTCCCCTCATTCCTGTCTCTGCAGTGTCACCTATTATAGTTAGTACCACCACTCTCATCAGATTTATTTGATGATTATTCCATCCTTTCTGCTTGTCTTCCTATCTTGTTTCACTGTATTTGAGTGAGCGTAAAGGCTTTCTTTATGAAGGAAGAGTATCTCTAAAACCCTTAGTAACAACCACTTTATTTACATCAGTTATTTATCTGGTGTGGTGGTGTGGTGATGTAGCAGGAAAAAAAGCAAAAAATCCCCCAGCTTACAAAAACCCACAACAGGCTGTTGCTGTTGCTCTTTCTCTCATTCTTCCCTGGAGAGGAGGAATGCAAGTGCTGCATTGCTGGGTAGAGATGTCATTGCTCATATACCTTTGTTTGCTCTGACCTAGCCCAAGACAAGATGTCTTAAGGTTCTGTTGGGCCTTTCAGTCTGATGCCAGCCAGATTTCTCATGTGGCTGAGAAACCTGTGGAAAGGGGCAGGAGTAGAGGCCAGAGGTCCTTACACTGTGTGTAGCAGGCAAGCACACACTGCAGCTGTGTGTACCTGCCATGTCTGTAGAAAGCAAAAAAGATGAGGGGGAAGATATATGATGATGCTGCTTCTGCAGCATAGAAGTCTACATAAGTAAATGTGACAGAAACAGATGGACTATCTGTATTGGGTAAACTAGTTAGCAAAAACCCTCAAAGCTGTTTAAGATACGTGAGCTATTTGACACAGTTCTTTTTTGAATAAAAAAAAAATTGGTCGTAGATTCTTTTATGTGAACTAATTGAGCTTAAGGAGTGTGTCCATATGTGGCTTCTTCGTGACCACTTTTGATAGACAGCATCATAAAATTTGTTGAAGACTTCATCTGGATGATAAACTTCTAAGACAGATCTAGGGACCATGTACATTTTTTGTTTTCTCTGCTCGATTGTTTTGACCAGTTAGAAAGTTTTCTTTAACATTCCTTCCTTAAAGATTTCCTGATTGTTTGGAATTACCTTCAGTACTTCCTTTTCCACCACCACAATTAATGTGATACTATTTCTTCCATTTTGAGGGGATTTAGGGTAGTACAGGGATGTGATACTTAAGAATGTCTGCTTTGAAAGCTTTTTTTGAGCATGCTCTTCTGAAAAGATTTCCTTTAGTGCTTCAGGTAATAATTGGCAGAGATCTATTAAATTTCATTGTTTTAAACATTCAAGTAATTGTTTATTTACAAAGGGTTGTAATTAATATACAGCAATGACATTGTAATTGACTTATTAATTGCAATGGATTGCAATTAATACACAGCATCAGCAACGAGAAGTTCCTTGAATATCAGGAAACAAAAAAATTCAACCAGATAAAAATAATTCAGCCAGAGAAAGAACAAGAAAAGAATCAAACAAACAATTACAAGAGAAGGGACATGGACATTATTGACAAACCCAGTAACAGAGATGTTGCAGTTCTGTCACTCCATCTTATTCCATAGAAAATTTCTCTGGAGCAGGGGAGGTTCCTGCTCCTGTCACCAATTCAGAAAATGAATTTGAATCATCATCTACAGCATGTCTTTTGCTTCTACTGACATAGCATATTTTCACATTCTTACTCAAGCTATTTTTGTGTAGGAGAGGGGAAACGATTACCATAACTGTTGATAAAAACACTTCTTAAAAACTGAGGAATGTTATATCAGTTATTACTTGAATTAATACTTAATAACTTTCTACCTGTGGTCTTTTGAAGTGATTGATGTGATGTGATGTATGTATATAATGGATATATCATAAGATAATAGCAAGGCATAAAAGTGACAAAATATCAGTTAAAATCTCTTGGTAAACTTTTAAAGTATTCTTCAAAATTCTAAAAATACCAGATTTTAAACTGAGTTTTTAAATTTTTTTTTGTATCTTTACAGAAAACTTTTTTTTATCCTGATCTTACTAAGGAAAATTTAAATGTTGACATTTTTAGTAAGTTGGAAATTTTAAATACCAACTAACTCTATGTATGATTACAGGAAAAATGTAAAGTAAAAGTGAACAGTGATTAGAATTAAAGCTCTTTGTAAAAAGAGTTCATCAAAGAATTATGAGTGAAGTTAATGTGCGTAGATCAAAATACATGCATGCATAATTGTCAGTCGCAGCGTTGGTTTAGCGGTAAGAGACAAATTCTAACCTCAGTATCACTTATCTTTCCAGAAATCTCGACTACTAAGTAAATTAGTAGGAAAAAATTGTCTTTCAGGTTTAATTTATATGTAGTTTAATTATTAATATCTTAAGGAAAAAAGCTTCTTTAATGCAAAAAGAATACTCTTGCAGTGAACATACTCCTAGATATCACAGGTTGCCATTTCATAATTACCAGGGTTTATGTCACATAAGGTACATGAACATATGCCTTTATTGCATTTGAGATTTGGTATTTGGCTTATTATAACCTTGCAGCATTCCTGGACTGCTCTTCAGAGAGCTTCAGGGCAAATTCCATGCAAGATAAAATTTGCTTATCTGTGAAAACTGCTAAAATTGCTGTATGAGATTAAAACTGTAAAACAGATTATAATTGTCATAGATAAAAACTTTATCTTAAATTTTCAAAATGGAAGAGAGTATGATGGTTTGGCTGTCTTATCCTGTTGGAGTATTTGAGTATTATTTTGTTTGTGACTGCTGCATATTAATAGCATTTTGATTCAAGCAGACTAATTGAACACTTTCTAAACATCAAACTGAGTGTAAATAAGTTTTTAATTTTCTATGGTCATCTTACCATGGTGTCCTGAAAGTAGATGAATGATGGTTTAGCAGCTAACATAAAATATCTAAAATACAATTAGCTAGTGTAAACAATACAACTTTGGAACTGAGTTAATTGATGTAATGAATTTTTAGAGTAATTTTATTCAGTTATGAACAGCAGGGCAGGTGGTCTCGATCCGAGTTCATTTTATGGCTGATTGAGAAAAGAATGTTGTTAAAGCCATTAAATAACATTCTTAGAATGTGCTAGAAGATTTCTGTAAAAATGTATTTTGACAATAATAATACAAAGTGCTAATGAAAGCAATTCTAGTTTCCCCTCAGATCTTGCCAGGAATTTTTCATATATACATTGCAATACACATTATCACCTGAAGGACAATAAGCATCTTTTAGGGCCAATATTTCTGTATGATGTTTAAAATTATAGTTACAGCAAAATACTTTGTTCCTGTGCTTCATAATATAAATTTAACCAATAAAATTGTATATAATCAAGAAAGCTAATGGCAGGTTAGGCACTTCGGTTTTATTTTTTCGTGTTGCAGGTCAGATCAAATGTTTCTGATTTTGTTTGCTCTTTTTGCCTATTTTTTTGACATGAGGGAATTAAATTTGTATGAAACCATAGGCTTAGCCCATGCTGGAAAAGGTTAACGTGAATATCTATTGTAATGAGGCAATACCAGCAAGTCCTGCTGGTGAATGCACATCTATCCTGAAATAATTTATTTGCAATATAAATCATATTTCTGAGATCATATCCCAAATGCACTGTGTCTATTGGAATCTTGATTTTTTTTTTTCTTTATAACTATATTCATACCAAGGCTTTCAGCAGCACATAAATTACTTAAGCAGAACTTGTTTCTAATGTAAATTTAACCAGTATGTTGTCCAGACTGAAAGCACTTTCTGGTACAGTGAGTTTGTGATTTATTAATGTTGTTTCCTGTCTGCAGCATGGTAAGTTTTGCAAATGACATTGACTTTGTTTCAGTTAAAATGCTGTGTAAGTTTAGTTAAGACCAATGAAAGGAATTTGGTGATTTTTTAGAAGTATTGTTGTAATCTGTACTCAAATAGTCATAATGCCAAGCTAAACCTTTTTATGTATTCTGCTCTTAACGCAGGTGTTTACATCTCTCTATGGTGCTACATTCTGGAATCCACTGATATGAATTAATTTTTTTGCTATTTTTTCATAACTATACCATGGAAATGTTTTTTTCCTTCCTAGTTTCTTCAGTAATTTTTAAAATAATCTTTGCTTTAGGAATTCTTTAGCTAGAGCCCACATTAAAAGATAATTAATCAATGTCACTTCTCCACTAACAGCGCCTATCAAATGGCTCAATAGACTCAAATGATGAAGCCAGTCAAGTTGTTGAACTTCAGGAACTACTGGAAAAGCAAAACTATGAAATGGCACAAATGAAGGAGCGTTTGGCTGCACTGTCTTCCCGAGTGGGAGAGGTAGAGCAGGAAGCAGAAACTACAAGAAAGGAGCTCATTAAAACAGAGGAAATGAACAGTAAATATCAGAGAGACATTAGAGAGGTAAGGAATTCACCACACTCACCTCATATTTCTTGATTGTTTTTCCTGTGATATCTGCTACAAACTGATAGAGGCCAATGTATATGGGCAGCAAAAGTTGAACACTGATGAAAGCCCTTGAACATAGGAGACAGAAAATTTAAATTATGAAATAGTACTAGAAATTTATACCTTTCTCTCAATAAATGAAAGTATAATTTAATTTTCCATCTCTTTTCTACTCTTAAATTTGTGGTGTTTCTCAGTGTTCTCCAGCATATCGTCTCTCAGGCAGATGTTCTCAGTATTTGTGGATGGTTGGCTTCTAGAATATATTTTAATATGTATTAGTTATCTTTCTGTTACCCTGCTTCCTACAACATAGTTATTTCATATGCATATATGTATGTGTGTGTATGTATATGCATTTGTATGCATATATTTAGCCTGTTATTTCTAGTACTCTGGAAGAAATGTTCCTTCACAGTTTCTGATGCTTGGCATAGGCTCGAAGTTTCTTCACCATACTTTAAAGTATTTTATCATTTTTATCTAGTTACAAAGACTAGTTTTCACTGATCCAGGGAACTACAGGCCTGTCAGACTGACCTCAGTGGCCAGGAAGGTCATGGAGGAGATTATCCCGAGTGCCGTGACACTGCATGTGCAGGACAACCAGGGGCTCAGGCTCAGCCAGCATGGGTGTATGAAAGACAGGTCCTGCTTGGCCAACCCGATCTCCTTCTATGACAAATTAACCTGTGCATTGGATGAAGGAAAGGCTGTGGATGTTACCTACATGAATTTAAGTAAAGCCTTTGACACCATCTCCCACTACATTCTTCTGGAGAAACCGGCTGCTCATGGCTTGGACAGGTCCAGTTTTCACTGGGTGGAAAACTGGCAGGACAGCAGGGCCCAGCACAGGGTGGTGAATAGTGACATATCCAGCTGGTGGCCAGTCACTAATGGTGATCCCCAGGGCTCATTACTGGGGACAGTCCTGTTCAACATCTTTATTGATGATCTGGATGAGGGGATCAAAGGCACCCTCAGTAAGTTCACAGGTGACACCAAGTTAGGCAGGAACGTTGATCTGCTGGAGGGCAGGAAGGCTCTGCAGAGGGATCTGGAGAGGTTGGATTGATGGGCCAAGGCCAGTGGTATGAGGTTCAAGAAGGTGAAGTGCCAGGTTCTGCACTTGGGTCACAACAACCCCGTGCAACGCTACAGGCTTGGGGAAGAGTGGCTGGAAAGTGACCCAAAGGAAAAGGACCTGTGGATGCTGGTCAACAGTGGCTGAACATGAGCCAGTGTGTGCCCAGGTGGCCGAGAAGGCCAATGGCATCCTGGCCTGTATCAGCAATAGTGTGGCCAGCAGGACCAGGGAAGTGAACTTATCCCCCTGAACTGGGCACTGGTAAGGCCACACCTCAGGTTCTGGGCCCCTCACTGCAAGAAAGATGTTGAGGTGCAGGAGTATGTCCAAAGAAGGGCAACAAAGCTGGTGAAGGGTCTGGGGCACAGGTCTGATGAGGGCTGCTGAGAGAGCTGGGGTTGTTTAGCCTGGAGGAAAGGAGGCTCAGGAGAGACCTTATTGCTGTCTACACCTACCTGAAACGAGGCTGTAGCAAGGTGGGTGATCTGTTCTCCCAAGTAACAAGACAGGAAGAAGTGGCTTCAAGTTGTGCCAGGAAGGTTTCATTTGGATATTAGGAAAAATTTCTCCACTGACAGTGTGGTCAAGCACTGGATCAGGTTGCCCAAGGAAGTGTTAGAGTCGCCATCCCTGGAAGTGTTCATGAAATATGTTAATATGGCTTTTGAGGACATGGTGATGCTACATTTATTGTGTGACTTGATGTTCTTAGAGGAATTTTCCAACCTGAATGATTCTATGATGCATTCCTCCTTTTCCGCCACTGCTACATTGTCACAAGGAGATTCTAATATCTCCACTGTATTTAACTTCTGGCAAATATTGCTGTCTCTCAGACACTTGATTGTCACTTGCTGTTTATCCTTTAAATATCACATTACACCAGCTATGGGCTTAATTGCTTTCATTTCATTTTGTCCTAAGAAAAGCTGCCACTAAAACGTTTGCATTTAGAATAATTACCCAATGTCAGTGCAAAATCTGCTGTGAAACCTATTTGTAAAGGTGGAAGTAGATTATTTCAGACTGCCACAAAAGATCATCGTCCTAGTGCAGAAAATTAAATACCTGCAACAAGAAAGGGGCAGTTAAGTGTAACGTAACTTATACAAATTATTGAAGTTTTTTTCTTGTGTATTTTAGCAAATTACATATGTAATAACTATTTTTATGTTGGTTTTTTCAGCAATATTCAAAAAGATCAACTGGATGTGGTTCACTTTAGGACTAGCTATTTGGATCCATTTGTATGATCATTATGTCTTGAAAAATAATCTCACTTACTTCTACACTGCTTTCATAATGTAAAAAAAAAGTAATCAATAAGATGTGCCTATCAGTAAATATTTTCCTTGTGAAAAGTTATGTGACAACATTTAAGTCTTCTAAAGAGCCAGACACAACTTTAAAGCTAATAAAATTTTCTAATTTCACTAGAATTTATTGAAGAAAAATAAACAGTGTAATAGAGAGAGTAATGAATAACCTAGCTAAATTATAGCAATTGACTTCGGCGAGACCAGCTTTTAAAACATAAGAAAACAGCTCAAGATTTTGGACAAGTCCTACCCATAGCATATATGCATAACATACCCATATGTTATGGTTATGGTTATGTATCCAACATTATGGTCTATTGTTTTCCTGAAATTTCAGGACATGTTCACAGGATGCCTGCTACATGTTCTTCGGAAGAAAATTTTAGCAGAACCCAGGAATAAGTATGGGAATGTGCATGTATTTTTTTCCCCATGTCACTGTAGTATGTTTCTACTATTATGTAACTATATAAATTTTTATAAATTTTGATCAAGCTGTTGTTTAAAAAGCAAGCAGGTAAATATGAGCTTTATTTGCTATGATTTTTGCGTTGAAAAATATAGAAACTAGAAACATATACAAAAGGTGAGGTTTGTTTCTGTTTGCTGTATTCAACAGCTACTACTGCATCGGGGAGGTTTAGGTTGGACATGAGGAAGAAGTTCTTCATGGGAAGGGTAATTGGGCATTGGAATGGGCTGCCCAGGGAAGTGGTGGAGTCAGCATCCCTGGATGTGTTTAAGAAAAGACTGGGTGTAGCATCAGTGCCACGGTTTAATTGACAAGGTGGAGTTGGGTCATAGGTTGGACCTGATGATCTCAGAGGTCTTTTCTAACCTGGTGGATTCTGTGATTATGTATCATAGCTACAAGAAATCCCGAAGAATGCTCTTTAAAACTGAAGATTTACTCCTGAGCATACTTTACACTCCTGTCTACTATTAGCATGAAAATTAAACTGTTATAAAATCATGTAGCATTTTGTGTGATTCCTAATGGGGGTTTTTCTGTCACATTAGGCAATGGCACAAAAAGAAGATATGGAAGAAAGAATAACTACACTGGAGAAGCGCTACCTCAGTGCTCAGAGAGAATCCACCTCCATACACGACATGAACGATAAGCTGGAAAATGAACTGGCAAACAAGGAAGCCATCCTGCGTCAGGTGCTATACCTACACTAGTCACTTGTTTTCTTCATACACAATGAAAACTAATGTCAATTTACTATAAGAAGTTTCCATTAGGTGAATCTGTTCAGTTTTAATCAACAGATCAGTTAATCTAAAAAATCCTAAATTGTTCAACATCTCTAAACGTTGTATCAGCTGCTACAGCTGTGAACAATAATTTCAATGTGTGCATTCAATGTTGGAAAATAAGTGTGTTTTCTAATAGAGCCTTGCATAAGCTCACACAGTCTTATTCCCTAAGAAGCGGAATATATTTGCCTCTTATGTAAAAAATTTTGGAATTTTATTTTCTAAAAAATAGTCTGAGCTAAAAAAATTCCTTTCTGCAGGAGAGATAAAAATTTGCTTATAATATAGTCTAATGATTTTACAGATTAGTAGAGTGCAAATAAAATTTTAAAAAGCCAAATGAACTGTGAATATATTTTAAGAAAGCTTATAACATGACTGTGCAGCTTTCTGTCACGGTACTTTGTTTCCATGGTGATTCCAAATCTGGAATATAAACTGAACATAAAACACTGCTTTGTAATTTGAACAATCTGATATAAACTGAAAGCAAACATGAAATGAATATAATTCATACTGTATAATTCAAAACCAGCCTCAGTATCAGATTTCTTTTTTGCCTAGCATGTTTTTAAACATTTTAAAGTGCTTTTTGGTAAATTAGCCTATGTGATGTGATAATCTCTGCTTCTATAATTGTATGCAGATATATTTGCACACACATGCACGCATCCCCCCGTGTGTGAGTGTATATATGTATTTGACCACCTCTTCAGGGAAATTGAACCATCAGAACTCAAACTCTCCGGCTTTTGCCAGCTTCCTTAGACTATTTTAAGAGGTATCTTCAATTGTCAGGGGAAAAAAAGCGATGGGAAAGGGAGGTACTTGTATTGGAGTTCTTATTGTTGCCAATGTAAGTCATGCTGTGCTGCAGAGTTCTGCCTACTCAAAGCAGGAATCAAAACAGCTAGGCTTAAAGTATGTATGGTCAGACCTGAAGTTGATTTGCAGCATTGAGATGGGAAAAGCCTAGCTTTTCATGCTTTTTTAAGGAATAAAAAAGAATCTACCATCACATTCCTTTTTCATTTTGTCTTGTATTGCCTGGATTGAACAAGAAAACAGCAACCATTAAAAGATCTTAATTGTGTGGTGCATCTCAGTAGGCCAGAAAATGCTCCAGTTATAAAAAGTCCTCTTGTTGCTCTTTAATAGTTATCACAGATTAATCAATTTCACCTTTTTAAAATGAGATTTAATTGTAATGAATGAAATGTCAGTTTTAACTTGTCATAATATATGATTGCATTCATTCAGAAAATTGTTTGGCAATTTACACAGGGAATTCCATCCTTTCAGAATTGTACTTCTTTCCCATTTTATCTCTATGTATATTTTTCTGTAAGATGAACCATTTAAATTTAGAAGATTCTCATTTTACTGGCACCAGTACTATTATTTTGCTTAGATAAATACCACATCCTTCAGTGGAGCTTCTTCATCTTAATTAGTGTCATTTTGCAACTCCTTTTATTCACCTCTGTGAGATCCTTGAGCCTCAAATCAGTATTAAGACTGGCAGCCTACATTGTTCCATGCTTGAGTCAATACCTCCCCAATAACCTCTCCCACACTGAGGGGTGTCTTGCCTGTTAGTGAGTTTTGCTATAATTTCACTGATACTTTAGAAAGGGAAGGAAAATCCCTAATGTTGATTTTTATTTTTTTATTCTTGCTTATCTATCTTTGGCGTTCAGTTGGAAGACAAAAACAGACAGCTGCAAGAGCGTCTCGAGCTGGCTGAGCAGAAGCTGCAGCAGACGATGAGGAAGGCTGAAACCTTACCTGAAGTGGAGGCTGAACTGGCTCAGAGAATTGCAGCTTTGACTAAGGTACTGGGAAATAGGCTCACTTCAGAGGCCCCGTTGTTTAACACTGATTTGCAACCCGATTCCTCACCTCAAGGACAAAACAAAGGTAGCATCAAGCCGATTTGAAAGAAGAAAATGTTTCTGGATAAGTATGGGCACAGGACTGGTTTCAATGCCGTGTTTGTAATTCTTAGCATTTTGGTGACAGGAAAAGTAGCTGTCTGTAAGATGGCCTAGGCTATATTTACAAAGGAGTCATGTATTTCCAATACATTTGAGCATTACTTACTCTAGGAGGATTCACTTTACTGTGTAAGAGTTTCTAATTTAAGGGTAGGCAGTGAGGGAAGTCTCTTTCCTAGAGGTACTTAGTTCTTCTGGATGTTTTCACATACCATGTATATAAACAACACCTAGTTTTATTGCAGTAAGTGCTATAAAATCAAATCCTGGTGACAGGTGGTATCATTTGTGTAACACGTATGAAGACAACTTGCAGTACATGCTTACAAGGTGTGCTTTGAATGATTCTTTGGATCATATATCCACAAAGAAAAATGTGAAACCTTGAGCTGCTTTCAAACTTTTTTATGATAAATTTATTATATGGCTGCTATCTTGCAGAGAAATAAGAAGATAAGAGATAAATTTTCCATAGCATTTTTTTATATTTGGCCTCTAATGCTTTCAGGTGTGCATGTAATTAATTCTATAGCTCAAGTATTACCAGCTTGATAAAGACATATAATGAGGTTTAATCTTCATCTCTTAAAATCAGACGAAGAGAAATGCATTTAAGAGACTGTATTATATATAATTCTGATTAATCTAAGCTTTCCTTTAGCTATTGCCAATGAATGCGTCTAACTATTTATGAGCTGTTGAGCTCATAATGAGCTGAGCTATTTTTAAATTTGATGGACTTTTTCAGTCCTTATATTTTTCCATTTTTAGTGAAGCCTTAAATGCTGAGCAGCTCATTAATAAAGTCTAATTTTTAAGTAATTTCGTTAAGTAGAAACAAAGAAAGGAAGGCTTTTGGGGGGATCTGTGTGGGGTTTTTTTAATTAAGGCAAGATTATTATTCAGTAATCAAGGGTTTGTGCTGTCACTTTAGGTTTGTATGAATGGGTGCAAATCTGAAAGAAAGACTGAAAACTGAGGGAGGTGGTGGGGGGAGGAAGGTAAGAAGAATCAGCAAAAAGAGCTACATGAAATACCAAATAAATTTCATTGGATTTTAATAAAAACTCAGGTGCACATAACAGCAATCCCTTGGCATTTTAACTTTTTTTTCCCAGTTGTTTCTGATTCAGCATATAATCATATATTCTAATGCCCTCAGTAGCTTAAAAATACTGTTTTCTATTTTAAGAGGATTTTTCCTGAATAAGTTCTCCAGCAATTAGCCACCAGTAAGTATTTGGCAGTCTCAAGCATGTCTTTTCTTGCAACTGCATTTTTCCTTGAACATATATTAATGACAAATATTGTAAGAAGAAATCCCATTTCCACCATGCAGAACACTCAGGGACTTCCATGAGATACTGTTGTTATTGTGACCATAAAGCTGCAATATACATCTCCGTTTGTCTTCTTACATTGTTTCATGGGATGTGGTTAGAGAGCTGTGAACAGAGCTGATGCTCCACCCCATTTCACTTTGATGTATTTGATCAAAGTTTTTGCCAAGTGGGAAACTCTGAGAAGTATGTTAGATTATAATGCTGATTCTGTTCATTTCTCAGCAACTACATGAAAAATTGAAGATGCGTATTTCAGTTAGAATGGTGCTGCCTTGCAATATGTGACGTGAAGAAGAATGTCATAATTTGGCCAATAGACTAAATACACCTGTGGCTTATATATCTTGTATATAATGTCTTTGTAAACTCTAGAGCTTGTTAAAGTTCTGGTTTGACAGCTCAGAAGTTTAAAGTCAATTTGTTTTCATGGATCACATAAATGTGGCTCTGAACCAAGGACAACACCGTAATCACTGCAGCATACTTAAGTAATTTTAAGTTAGCTAGCTAGTGTGCTTTTACATGTGGTCAGCTATTCACTGACAGCTGCAAGACCTACCTAAGGGGCTGAATAATGCTTATTTAATTTTGCCTTGGCTGGACTTTATGCCAACATACATGCTGTCTGTAGGACTCAAATTATCTGGCTGCAGAATCCCCGAAGTCTGCCTACCTGAGCTGTGTGATCACTGCAGTGTCTGTGTATACTAAGTAAAAGATGAGCCTGCAAATCAGCTACTACTGTGCTAAAAACAGAGTTGAAACTGATTCTCCTTCCTTTAGTACTATCTCAATGAAAGTGGCTTCTCTGAGATTAATGGGGTTACAATCATATGGAAGAGGTGAGTTAAGCCTACCATGCTTTATATGTATTTTAAAGGAAAGTAATACAGGTTATGTGCTTCACTGTGGGTAAAATACAAGACCGATTACTCACATGTGGAGATAAACCAGAACAAATATGTTCTGGATTTGGCTGTGATTATTTCCCCCCCCCCCCCCCCCCCCCCAATAGAATTAAAAGATGCATGTTGCAGTTCTGCATTCAATTTTTTATATTCTTGCTCATAATAAATCTGGGTTGGGATTCTGCAAAAGAAGGATATAGATTGTGATCCTTCTATGGTGTCAGTATTTTTAATTAGTTGGTTTTCCTTTTTTTATGTAAATAAGCTAGTGATATGTCTTTTTGCTACTTTTCCATGCCCAAACTAGTTCATAAGGAGTGAACTTCCAAAAATTTGGACTATACAGTGATCTTGGATAAGTACCCATAAATTTACCTGAATCATTTGAACTTTTCTTTGGCTTTATTTTCACTGTGTTCTGCCCATTGGGTGAGCAACTGGAGGGTTAGTCAGCCGGTGGCAGACTAACCTGGAACAGCATGATCCCATATACTGTGCTGTCCTGCCTGGCCATCACACTGGTATCTGTCTGGTCATGACGAGTAGCACAGCTCTCAGCATGTATCCCAAGATTTAGATTCCCATGACTCATTGAGCCACCTTCTACTCACTCTCACAGTATTGGTCTGTTTGCCTGCCCTGGAGAAGAGGCAGTTACTAGCAGAAAGAACCTCCCTCCTGTATTTACCGTTCTTTGTCCCACAAAATGTTTATTTTCCTCAGAAGGGACAGACATTGGAGCATCCAGAATCTTCAGGTGGTTAGTCTGTCAAACACAGTTTCTCATTGCATGTGTTCAAGGAGGGGTCTAATAGAGCCAGCCAGCATCCACCTACTTCCATTCACTCACTCTTGCTAGTAATCCTTCACCCCTGGGTGCTTGTGCAGCAGAGGTACCAAGTCACTTCTCTGATCACAAGACAGCAGTGAGCATTTTACTCCATCAGTCCTGTGTGCAGGTCACCGGAAATACCAGCCATGCTTTTCAGCTGCATTAGAGAAGCACTGAGACGGAGAAGAGGAAATCATATAATAATAAACCACATTTAGCATAGTAACACCCTCAGTTAATTTTAAAAGTGATAGAAAATGACTTGAGAGTTGGAGGCAAGTGGGACACAATGCTTGTTTTGTGCCGGTGTGGGGATGTGGTTTGCTTTAAGCAGGGACGAAGTTGCAAAAAAAGTAAAAGGAGAATGTCTGCCATGAAAAGGATGCAAAGAGGAGAAAGAAGTTCCCCTGCGAGGAGTGGTTGTGGTTAATACAGAAACCTCTCTGAGAACAAGGGAGAGAGACAAGATGTTGTGTTAGCTGGAGAAGGAAGTTGATAAATCCTCTTACAGGCTAAAAAAAATATAAATCTTCAAAGAGGAGGGAAGCCGAAGAAAATTTCACATTGACAACACATTCCTGTCTTCTCAAAACACCCCTGTTATTATGCTTCCCTTTTCTCGGGAGATTATTCCCTGATAGGAGGAAGAAATGAAAGAAGCAAATTCCACAATGCTAAATTGAAGGAGTTGCTTACTAAACTTAGGAGGTACAGAAGGTAGTGGGAAAATGAAGGAGGGGAAAGAATGTGTGACTATCTAGTGACTGAAATGTTGGGGTTTAGAAAAAGGGGACACTTAAGCCAATTCATTTTGTCACATTGGTAGCAGGTTAGATGTGAGCACGTGAGCAAGTAGCTGATAACTTTGTGAGCTGTTGCAACTCTGTCACCGTGATCACCTATTTTCACCTTCAACTTCATAGCTCAATTCAATAACGCATTCTTTCTTTGTGAATAACTCCATTATTCCAAGGATAGACTAAAGAATGTGTACCGTAAGATGCCAGCAGAAAATCTGGAGAGCACAGGTGTTCAAAAGTCAAGGTCTCAAAACTGGGGAAATTGCTTGTACCATTAGAAAAGTTTAGATTTGTTCCTGCCACTTAGCACAAGGAAAAAATGCTGGCACCTATATTATACAAGTGATTATTGCATCTGAAGTTGGATTTCTTTCTTTTCAACTAAGATACAAAGACCTAGAAAATGTGCAGTGCCATCAGTAACAGATGATGTGAAAGCAACATCTTTTTTGTGGGCGCATTAGCAGCATAAGCACCAGCAGAGTTTTAACAGGGTTAGAGATCACACAAGCTGCTTTGGTATTCCCTCAATGCAGAGTTTTCCTGCCTGTTACTACCTTGTGCTGGCTATTCCATGGCAGGTAGAGTGCAAAGTGAACGTTAAGACTCATGCTGGTTTCTCATAAGGGTCAGACATCATTCATTTTTGTCCATATATTTTTAATCCCGTTTAAGGTGCATGGTTTCCCAAATCTATTTATAACTGAATGTTCTGGATAAATGCTTTAAATGCTAGTTGCTGAATACCACACAGTGTGTCTTATTAATCCTCCTGTACCGAGTAGGAGCAAACAGGCATGCAAGTCTTATATTGAAGAAAGAATGTAGGGTAAGGTCTGCCAAGCAAGTAGTCATGTGAGCTCTACTTTACAGTTTTTCACTCAATTAACTCTTAGTAAAACAAGTTGGAAGAAATCCAGCTTTTCTTTAGAAACCTCAGAGTCCACAGTTGTCTGTTCTGTCTCCTGTGTGGCTAAAATTCTGCTACAGAAACATGACAAACACTGGTATCTCAGCCTCTGCCTTGTGCCTCAAACTACAGGGCTGAGATGGACACGTTCAATATTTTTATGGCAGGCTGCCAACTCTCTCAAAGAGCTCATTTCTGTGATAATCTCTGGGTCTGACTAAGACACATGAACAACAAAAAACTGTAACTGCCACAGGTATACCAATCCTAAGAGCATGGCCTGGAGAAGTCCTTAAGGAAGGATTTACAAATCCCTTAGCTAACAGCTGACTTGCTACAGGGTTTTTTTGTTTAGAGGGGTCTCTTTGAGGGCTGGGTTGGGGGCCTTCCTCAGTGTAAAGGGCAATGGGAGGTGTTGAAACCCTCATTTTGGGAGTATGTTACAGCTGGGGACACTGGTTACTGGACCTCTTTGTCTGCAGGTGGGTTTCTGCAAGTCAGAGAAAATAGGAGTACATACATGTGTTTCTGTCTGCCCTTTTGATTCCCATGGCTGCTGCAGGGGGCTGCTCCTGCAGTTGACACACAATAACCAGTGGTTAAAAATCCCTAAGCAGCATTAGAGCCCAGAGTTTCTCTGTTCTACCTAAGAGTGTAAAGGTAGATATTTCCTTTTATGCTGAAAAGCAAAGTACAGGTACTCCGAGATACATTCAGGAAGACTTTTTTATCTAGGATTTACATATGAAAATTTTAGTATTCTAATAAAATAACTGAAAGCTATAATGCGAGAAGATTTACATATAGCTTAAACATATACCTTGCTGAATTATTAAAGCAGCAGAAAGTTATGAAATAACATGTAGCTATGAGAATCTTAAGAGAACATCATGTTCTTTCAAGAATGTTGTCTATATAAGAATTCAGATAACATATATAATTCTGACAATAATTTCATTCCTTCTCTTCTTCCCAACAATTGTTAGACCTAATACCACAATTATTTGCTGCACTGACAAGGTCTGCTAGAGGGATAAGGTATTATGGCATGGTTTGGACTGAAAAATTTACATTTAGGTTTGAAAAAAAAGGTAAATTATACAGCTAACTAGGCAGACTGTCTTTTCAAGGACAGGTTATGACTGACAGCACCACATTTCAGAGGACTTGAATGAGACCCCTTTGAACCTAGATTTTTACTTTGGTTATCTTCATATTTTTCATTAAGCTGCAATTAAATGTATGGAAGCAGTGAAGTTTAAGTAACTTGCTTTTAAGTTTCGCAGTCAGCTTCTAAGGAGTTTAATTTTGTAGGAAGGTGCCCCCAGTGGGTTCTATATCTCCCTCTATGAAAACGGCTTCAAGAGAGGCAGAATTATTTAAGTCTTCTCAGAGCTTTGATGATTTCAAGTCATCTCATGACCCTTGCAGATGCATTGCAGGAATGCCTTGAACCAGTACTACAGCCAGGACTCAAAAAGGGGTGAACTGTATTTTCTACAGAGCAGGATAATACCGGGTCACTCTGTGGAAAGATATCTGTTCTGCAATCACTGGCACTTAACTTTTTCAATGCTATTTTTCTAATTACCCAGTTGGGAGAGGAAGTGGTGCATTGGCACCACTGTGCTGAAACCAACTAATACGTAAAACTGAGAGAGAAGTTAAAGAAGATCATAGAATTGTTGTTGCTGGTCCAAGTTGTAATAAATAGACAGAAGAGTTTCAGCTAATAAATAAGTTAAAGTACATCACAATATGCCTGCTTCATGATCAGAAACAAGAACTGCACTTATTAAATGAGTTTAATTACAAAGACTTTCCCTTAAATTTTGCATGAATCTGAGTTTTGTGAATATACTATGGAAAGAATACTAGTGATCTTCAAAGTTAAGCAATATTCTCGTATTTATACAAAGCAGAATTTTCTCATATGGATGTCTTCATCAAAAGCTGCAGTTTATATTTATAAATTACTAGATCACAGGATTGCTTTCTGTATGATCTTTTGGTCCTGATAATACTACTGACTTTAAGTTATGGGTAATTTTAGGTTATTAGGAACATCTGGCATTACTTTGATATCTATTCCTGATTAATCTGATAAATCATTAGTAGATAAGCATATGAAAAATAGTTTCACGAAAAATACAGCTGTAAAATTAGTATTTCTTGTTCATATTAAAGTTTGCTCATCTGAAGATGGAGTTCAGATGTCTTTTTGAGAGTAAATCTGACAGAGTGAAATAGCATTTGACAAGCGCGAGCTCACAATTCAAGTCATCAGTAGCACTATCCGTACACCTTATGCACATTCCTGTTTCCATAGCAACAAAACCAATATAGCATTTCCCTTTTTTTAAAGGGCTTTTTAAATTTTGGATAATAACATGACAATAGCATGAATATTCATGTTTTGCCACAAATGACCTAATTAAGGTCAACTTCTGTCAGAAATAGTAATGAGTCTTTGGCTGGATTACCATTTCTATACTCAGTAATAACTTTATTATTAATGAATTTTTATTTGTAGGTTCTTCTTTTATCTGATGACCTTGATCTTCCAAAGAGATCCACCAGGGTGGATCTTTTCAAAGGAATGAAAACTATATTGTTTATTTGGATGAAAGGCCTTATGTAGTGTATTCTAAAATGGCATACGAAAGCTTGAGCCTTGTCTCTTTTGGCATTCTTTCTCTTTTCTAGAAATTAGGGAATGTACCATGACATTGCATAGTGGTGTAACTGACCAATCCATTACTTAGTATTTATGCATTGTAATCATTCCTAGAAAATGGTAGAAGAATTATACAGGAATTTCTGATATTGGCCTCTGAGAGTCCAGTTCTGGTGTTCAGTTTACCAAAATTAAAAAAAAAAAAAAAAGAGAGAAACAACATTAGATTAGACAGTATCGCTTTGAATCCACTCTGTAGTAATGTGTCGTCAGCCAGCCATCACTAACCTCGAATTTCCATGTGTAGGTTGATAGCTTCTTTAGCATTCCATTATTTTCAGTTTCTCCACATCAACCGCATCTCATTCACCAAATATCAGTGTAGCTTATTCCATGTAAAAATCTGTCAGTTAAAAGAATTAAATTTTCAGTCACACTTTTCTTTTAAGCATTCTGTGCTGTGTTCTGTTCAGTGTCAGTGTCTTTAGTTCTGATTTTTCAATTTTGTCCCTCTCCTTTTCCTTGACTTGTTAGTCTGATCCAACCTCTTCTACCTCATCTGATGATTATCAATATGTTATGGAAGCTAAACTACAAGAAATGATCTCCATACGTAGGAAGGTAGTCCTACTGGACTTTACTTTCTATTGCTAAATAGAATCCATCTGATTTGTTTTCATTTTCTTTAACGTTTTTTTTTAATTGATAATCAACCATCGTGCAGTTCAGTGCTTCAGGAGCTTACAATTTTACGATGGCAGGTTTGTGTTCAAACCATGCACAGTCTGCATGTTACATTTGGCTGATTTCATTGCTCATAAATAACTCCAATGTTTTGCTGATGCTTGGATGTAACAGGCCTTCGTAGCTGACACATTTCAAGCAATGCTGTTCAGCTGCCTGTTTAAATAAAGTTTATTTTCGGAAAACTAAGTTTGCAGTTAGTAGTAGCTTGCTTTATGTTTTGTTTAAACTTTACTGAGATAAAAACTTCCAAAGCCACCTAAATTACAGAAAGTCTTTCTATTTTTTTACAGGCAGAAGAAAGGCATGGAAACATTGAGGAACGTATGAGACACTTAGAAGCTCAACTTGAAGAGAAGAATCAGGAACTCCAAAGAGTATGTGTATTGCAAACAGCTTCTGTGCACTTTTCATTTGCCTGTATAGTGCTACATTATGTACTTCAGCAAACCTACCTAATTGTAAATGCTTTATTTGTAGCAGTGAAGGCGGCATTTTCCTACTTTACTTCACCATCTTAATATACTAATTTACATCTAGTTGCAGAGTTGAAAACATTCTGCTGTTACAAAAATGGATGTGCATTAATCAGTAACTGTAATTACTTTTCCTATGCAATTCTTTTAGATGGTTACAGTTACCTTTTTTTTTTAATTTTTTAATGATACAAGTCTGTACTGGTTAATTTTGGGCCCTACCAATCTGTCTCTTTTATTCTACATTAAAGGCAAGGCAAAGAGAAAAAATGAACGAGGAGCACAACAAAAGATTATCGGATACTGTAGACAGACTTTTGACAGAATCCAATGAGCGTCTGCAACTACACTTAAAAGAGAGAATGGCAGCACTTGAAGAAAAGGTACAGTACAAACAGCAGTATAAAGTTTAGCTTAATAAAGATTTCCCTGTATGTTCTACTTTTATCAGGACGAAGGCATCGTGCTGTTTTTGTATTACCAAGTATTACCACAAATGTGATACAGCTTACACATTCTATTCTTAATTCAAGAGTGGGCTCAAGTGTCTTTCCAGAAGTGCTGCAAATATGCTGAATATTTTGAGTCACGAGTTTATCAGCCAAGAGCCTGCTGAAGAGCTTGTAAAGGACCAGTGTGTAATGGGGTGCATGAAGCAGTGAGAAAAAGTGGATGAGAACTGAGGAAGGACTGGTTTTAGATGTGCTGACATTGCTATGTTTTAACCTGCTGATTTTACCTCACTTCCTCTGGGAAGAGTAAAATGCTGTCACCACAGGAAAAGGAGCATCCAGTCTTGGAGAGACAATGTCATTTACAGGTTTTCCATGATGTGAGACAGTGTGGACCTGCAAAATTCAAAGCCACTGACCTTTGTATTTGCCCTCCTTAATCCCTCCCTCTTCTACTTATTCACCTTTGTCTGATCTGAGGGGAATCTTTCAGTGTATTTCAGAAGGGTATTTCAGAACTTCTCAGATGATGTGCTTCTGGTTTATATCATTGAAACAAAATGTGGAATGGAGCACGAAATTGGCTTGCCAAAAGAAGAAGCTGGGAGAATTGGTCGTGTAAGAATGAGGCAGTTGCTTAGTTGAACCAACATGCAAAATTTTTGCTGACCTAGAAAACACATGGTCCTACATGTTTGAATGCTTGCCAGTATTTAAAATTTAGCGTATAATCCAACCGAAGCATTAAAGAATTTTAATTTGAAGTCCAACGTATACAAACCTTGTAAAATTACACAAGTATATGGTGATATCTGATCTATTGCCATATCTCTAATTTCTTCCTTGCTTATTTTTTTCTCTTGTTCTTATTTCTAGAATGTTTTGATTCAAGAATCTGAAAGTTTCAGGAAAAATCTGGAAGAGTCCTTACATGACAAGGTACTGTAAAATTCTGTGATTTATCTGGTTTTATCAAAAGATGTATAATCATTATTTGGAAATATGCATATGGTGTATTAATTATCCAGCTATCATGAAAAATCTTCCTGACACAAATGAGAATTCTTTTAATCACCCAGATGCCACAAATAGCCTTAGAAGGTCTCTGACAGTCGTTCTGATCTAAGCTCATGGTTGATACCCTAGCCTCAGGAAGTAAATACCAAAATTCTTATTGCTTTCACTGGCTCTAGAGTTTTTCTTCTATCAGTTTTAATTCTGAAAAAGTCTTTTTTAACAGAGATGTGTTCATAACTGGTTGCACTTTCATAGTGAAGACTGTAATCTTTTTATTTGATGCAATTCTTCTTAACAGGTGCAGTGGCATTATGCTAAATATAGCTGAAAGTGACCTTTCTTCATTTCTTGTGAATTAACCCCTAATGCTGTTTAGTGAATCAGTCAAATTGATTATAAATATTTCTTCCAATCCCAGAAACCAGGATTTTGTTGTGAAGTCATTCCTGCCTTGAGCACAGTAGGATGCACAAATGTATTTGCATACAGATTCACAGAAGTATTTTTGCAATGTATTAAATCAATTTGAAAGCAATTGTATGCAATTTTAAAAATATATCTCCATTCTATGCTAATATAAATATCATATGGCATCCAAAATCAAAATCTTTGAGAAAAATAACAAAAGAAATATCTGTTCGAAAAATTTTTATTTTCATCTGCATTTAGATAAGCTGTAGAAAGGCAGCAAGATTCAAGTACCCAAAAGGACAACCTGTTCCAGTGCCTCACCACCCTCACTGTAAAGAATTTCTTCCTGATATCTAAAACCTACCCTCTTTCAGTTTAAAGCCATTATCCCTTGTCCTGTCACTATATGTTCTGATCCCAGAGCTTCTAAGTGTCCCGCTATTGAAGGGATTATTTGTTTCACTTTGATGAAGAAACTGATGAAGCAATTTCAGATATATGGACATAACACCAGATACTAATAATCACTAAGTAACTGGCAAGTGTTACAAATAGAGTATCAGTCATCTCAGTAATTCTGTTCAATCAAGAAATATTTAAAAAATACTACAATACTATTTTAGTAATTATATAGTAATAATATAATTCAGTAATAATACTCACTGAAACTGATACTACTTAAGTTCAGATCCTTATCCTTCCTAGCATTTTGTAATACTGAACATTTTAAACTCTAGGAAGAGGAGTGTTATATCTTCATCCCATATTCATTTAATTTGTTCTAAAATTCTTTGATTTCACTTTATTAGTAGATAACAATTATATGTAGAATTTGGTAACAGTGCTGTTTTCCCTAGTGGTAGCTGTAAATAGTAGAGTTTTTTTTAGTTAGTTCCAAAAATCCAATTTTTGTGGCAAACTGTCATTTTTTACCAGCAGTCCCTCATACTAGAGTTCCATCAACTCAGCAAGAGTGAGACATATAGCTGCATTTCAAGTCATCGAAAATGCAGTTCTCTTGAAGTCTCTGTCTCTGTCAGTAAATATAAAGGCCATGTGCCATCTCATAGTATCATAAAAAAATGTAGGTTGGAAAAGATGATCTTGGAGATCATTGAGTCCAGCTGTTAATCTTGCTCTCTAAAGGGCAAATGGTGTGTCACACAATGAACTGTGCCTGGCTTTATAGGAGGAAAAATACAAGTTTCAAGGACAAACTTTTCCTGCCAACACTTCCAGGCAGTGGTAAAACAGCAGGGTGCTATACCACCTCCTCTTGATGCATATATCTCGTTTACTGTAATGAGACTTAAATGAGCTTCCTTTTCTTATTATAGTCAGTGTTAAATTCAGTATATCTTTCCTTACTTGTTTAACTTTATGAGAACAATATCTCATAAAGTAAATGTATTTTGTATCACAAGTAAGTATATCTTACTCTTTTTATTTCCAGGAAAGACTTGCCGAAGAAATTGAGAAACTGAGGTCTGAACTGGATCAAATGAAACTGAGGGCTGGTTCTTTAATCGAACCCACCTTGTCAAGGTAATATTTTGTGACAAAAGTTTTCTCACTTCAAGTTGACATAGAACATAAATGTAAGTGACAAGCATTTACAGCAGGGATGTGTTCAAACCACACATAAATGTAGTAATGTATTGCTTTAAAAATGTAAAATCTGTGCAGTTATTATTACTGTTGCGTTTCACTTCTTTCGTCAGTAAACAGGGCCTTATGTCAGTGAGTATACACTGAAATATTACAGAGATTAAAGGAAGTCTTTTAAATTATGAAATGTTTTGAAAAGTATATCCAAATACACAACTTTTTTCCCAGACCTTAAAAGTAAATTTGAAACTATCATCTTCAATGCTGAAACTAATCAGCATATTTATGATCATATTTATTTTATAAGTAATATCTTTTTCTTTATTAGCAAGGCATAACTCAGCTATCCTTAGCGTATAGCAAAAGACCACAGAACTTTGGCTAAATGTGAAGACAGTATTCAGAGAGATCTGAAAATATCATAACCGGCCATTAAACATTGTGCCTCTTTTGATGGAAAATCAATTATGGGAAGAATAGTGAGAAAAATGCCACGAAAATAACCACTAACAAATGGAAAGAATTTTTCATTCTAGAAAGTCCTTCTTGCTTAAAAGTGTCCCTTGAGATTAAATTATCGTTTTATTGATAATTGTGTGCCATGTGCTGTTTTCATAACAAGCAACATGTTAATTTTTAAAACCTGCCAGCAAACCTGCCAGACAATGCTCATGGACCAAGACTGAATTGAGAGCACTGTATTCATCTAAAGTTACTCTTGTTCAATAGGGTTTTTTTCTTCCATCAGCTGTTGCCTGCCCATTGATGTCCTCAGATATCTTGCTCAGTACCTGGACATGGTTTCTCCCTCAACCTTTTCTTATTTCTTGGAATAATATTTTTCTATATGTAGAGAAGTATAAGTCAATGAAATTCAGAATGTGATGCTTGTAACTTTTTGAATTTTTTGTTCACTTGAGAATGTGACTACAGGCTCATACTTCTTTTTTGGAAGTGCTTGTGGGGACACAGGCTACTGAACTGCTGCAACAAACAGCAGCTTTGGTTTTGGAGCAGCCATTTTTGGTGAAGAGCAGCTTTTCTTGCTAGGTAGACGAGTATCATTAGCTTGTACTCTGTAAACATGAGCTGATTAGCCCTTGTCAAAGGGTTGTTTGAACTTCATAAGCTATCTAAATATCTTGGGAATTCAGCAGGTTCCACTAGACAATATACTTTCCCTTCTGTAACCTCACCTCACAAAGCTCCCAGCTCTCTCAGGCATAGCAAGCTCTGAGCAGTAAATACTTCCTATTCTCAGCCTATATTCAATTCTGCATTGGCTGGAGTTTGTGCTTTCAGGAAAATAATGAATCTGGTCAGCAGATGAGTATCTACAGCTAGAGACTGGAACCTGGACTCTTTTCCTGCCAACTTGCTTCACAACTGCCAAATATTATTGATTATCGGAACAAAGTTCTATTGAGACAATTACTGTGCACAGAAGATAAAAACAGTCACTGCCCTATGGGGGTTTTTTGTTACATTTCATTTTTTTACTGTGATCACACTATTCATATATTATTATGTGGAGATTGCTGGTGTGTTAAGAAACAGAAATTGTTGAGGTCTCTACTTCTGTGCTTAAATTCTCAAATGGTGCATGGAGCCTTTGCTCTTCCGACTTGGTTCCACTGCCCATGGTTAGGATGCTTTTATTGCACCATGCAGTGAACTTTTGGTGCTGCTGTTTGACTAAGGACAGAGAGGTCAGGGACCACTGTTTGTAAACCAGAAATGATGTGCTGAAGTTATCCTGTATATGTCTCACCACAATATCCCAGGACTTACCAGGACTGTAGGAAAAATTGGGGGTTAAAGCTCTGAAAAGTTTCATCAAATAAAGATTAGTAATTCCTAACCAATGTTAAATATCACAGGTCAGTTCACTAATATTTTCATAATGTAGAGCACAGACTTACAGCAGGAAAGCATTATTGATATGCTCACTCATGAACATGTAACACGCTTAGAGTAGCCTCAGGCATATTTATGAATATACAGGATAGTACATTCAGCTGCCAGTTCTAATTATCCTGAAATGTGTTTTTTCTTTTTAAAGTTTTGGATGATAAGTGTGTACTATATACTATATACTGTACAGCTTTCATTTTAAAAACTCAGAGGTTTTATTATTTGGTTTCTCCCTTAATATTCTCATACAAAGATTTCAATTTTTCACTATTAAATTACGTTTTCTGATGTGGTTTTCTCATTTATTATGTGATACATAAAAATTTGTTTAAAAAAAGAAATGGATGTTCCTAGTCTGAAAGTCATTGGATTGTTTTTGTTATTCCTATTACTCTCTCAGTCCACTTACATAATTCTGTTTATAGACCTCACCTGGACACATCAACAGAGCTGAGGTATTCAGTGGGCTCACTGGTTGATAGCCAGTCTGACTATCGGTCAACTAAAGTGATAAGGCGACCTAGAAGAGGCCGGATGGGAGTACGCAGAGATGAACCAAAGGTTAACCCCCAACTTCTTCTCATATATCCCCTGAAAAGAGAATATATTTGAGGCTGTTAAGCTTACAGTTTGTGGGGTTTTCTTCCAGGAAGAAAACAGCAGCAGAAAAAGCAACCCACCAAACAAGAAAACCCAACCCAGAGATCAGGGTTTTTTCTATACCTGCTCAGAGTACAGTTGTACTAAAATGAAGGCAGAAGATGTTGACATTTAGACATCGAAGTTCAAACATACTTGATTATTTGTCTTTCCAGAGTGTCTTTTTGTATAAATTTTCCCGATAGCAATTGTATATGTAGTTTACAATTATGTGAAAATACTTTATGCTATTTGCAGTAATATTGCGAGCATTAATGGAGCACTAATGATTTAATAAGTATTTTGAAATGTTAGTTGCTTTCTTTTCCCATTTTTTCTGAAGTTTGGCTTTGCAGTTTTCCCTGACATTAGCCATATATGTCCTAATTCCTGCTCAGGTAAAATCACTTGGCGATCACGAGTGGAATAGGACGCAGCAGATTGGTGTTCTGAGCAGTCATCCATTTGAAAGCGACACTGAGATGTCTGACATCGACGATGATGATAGAGAAACACTCTTCAGCTCCATGGACCTGCTGTCACCAAGTGGCCATTCCGATGCCCAGACTCTGGCCATGATGCTTCAGGAGCAGCTAGATGCAATCAATAAAGAAATCAGGTATGTAGCCTGATTCAGCTGGGATGTACTTATGATTACAGCTTCAAGCTTCCTTTAGTGCTTGAGTTCAGGTACGACTCATGACAGTTAGGAAACAACTTGTTCATTTAGAGGATTGGTAATGTGTCTGCTTTCCACAGGAGGATATTGATTGTGTGAAGATAACAACTGAGTATTTCTCTCCTAACCATAGACATTTCTTTCAAAAAATATTTCAAGTGAAGAACTGTTGGCCAGTTGAAGAGAAGCAAGTTAGAGGAGGCTAACACATGGAAGATTTCAGAGGTTGCTGTTCACAGTCCTCTTTTCAAGGTCTTTTTCACTGTTATGCATGACTTCACTTAGTAACAACCTCCTATCAGAAATATTTTATTTCAGTGCTCCTCATGCTTTCTTCTGGTAATTATCCCTATGTTAAATCTAATATAAGCCACGTTTTCTAAGACACGGTTTTGATTTTCTCTGTAGACACAGAATATGATTTTTCATGCTCCAAGTTGGATTATATGCTTGGAAATAGGTAATGAATAGAAGATATCTTAATAAAAGCTGTGCAAATTTAATGCAGTGATAGAGAATCAAATGACGCGTTTAAGTGATTTTTATAAATGAAACCATATTTTAAGTTTGAAGCATTCTGACATGTTTTTCAGTAAGAGCAACTTTTAAAAAAGCTTGGTGTATGAAAAACATCCTCTCATTAGTGACAGTTTTTCTAGAAGGAGATAAAGGAAATGTTAGTAACTGTGTTAGGGACTTTCTGGTAATACTATAAACAGAAATACTGTGGTTAGAAATATAATCAAAACAAGACAGACTGATTTGGCAAAAGATAATCATTCTCTGATCAAGGTAAATTTAAAGGAAGAACTCTATTGGAATATATTGAATTTGAGTAACATTTCTGTTCAAGGAAAAAACTTTTGTTATAAATCTAGAGCGTTGCATTTTCTGCTGTCCCAGAATGTGTTCCTTCAGATAAGATCACGCTCCTGTTTTCTCAAACCTTTTCCCACACCTGTCAAGATACAGAGTCAAAGAGATATTTTGGTGTTGGGAAGGTAAATCTCGTTAAAAAAGTGTACATAAAAGAGAGAACCTTATCCATCTTTTCTGTTATTATAAAGAAGTCAGCACTGTGGCCAGTTCAGGGAGCTCTAGATGCAACATTTATATTTGTTTTTAAACAATACTAGTCTTTCGTCAGTTTAACAAGAAATACAGTAAAGGGTTTTCACAAGGAACTGTACTAGCAGGTGACATAGTGGGATATTATTTTTGCCACCCTGAATCAGATCACTGTTTTACTTAACCCAGGGTATTGACTCAGATGTTAGGTAGAGTTTTACCTCAAGAGGGAAGCAAGGGTGCACTTTTTATACAGCAATTTTTACTGGAAGTCTACTGAGAGTAGTGTATTTCCTCAACTGCTAATCTTATACTGAAGTATAGGCTTTTATTATCATAGCAGCCATTATTAAAGGACCAGGTATGTAATTTTGTATTGTTTTAATATGGTTCAGCAAAAATCATTCTACAAGGATAGTCTTATAAACTGTACTGCATTTCATGTTTTCTTGGTTTGTTTTGTTTTTTTTTTAATTGACAAACACTATTAGGGTTTATCAAATTTTTTGAGGTATCAAAGAGATAAAAAATTTATTTTTCCTTAGATTTGATTTATTTTACAAGATGATTAAAGATTTAGATTACTAAAATGAAAAACATTGTTGTAATTCCCTTTCAAAATATTATTGGCCTTTAAGTTTCTGCCTTGCATTATTTCAAAAAGAACTGTAGATGTTTTATACAAATTCTGAAATGGATGTTAGGGAAGAAGATTTATCACAGCACAGGAATTTTTAGGTTTCTATTTTCAATGTATTATAGTTTTATTTATTGTACTTGCTTCATTTCACTCAGAAAAGTCTGATACACAGTTTCAGCCTCCCCAAACTTTGTATTCTCTCATTTAACATTGATCCCTCCTAATTTTTCCTTCTCCTTGCAAAAACAGACTACTCCTAACAAGGGATTATGGGCAAAGGACTTATAAACAAATATTTTATTTTAAAGATATTTTTCTGTTCTAAGTGCAATCACAATTAAAAAACAAAACTAAAGAACCCAGTGGAAGCATACTGTTGAGGTGATAGATGCTTAAGAAGCTTATATTGCTTGCTAACAAGAAAACTATTTAAATGAAATTCACTTAAAAACACAGTGCTTTAGAAGCAACTATCATTTTTTCGTCAAATTGTAGGGGTGAAACAGACAATTTGTTTTGCATGTTCTCTTGTTTTATTGATGTAGATTATTTTAGCAATTCCCTTCTTAAAGGCCCAATTCCATTTGACTCGTAACTTTGTGATTTAGCAAAAGATGATCAGATGAAGCCAGCGTAAGCTTGGAATTAGTTATCTATGGTAAGTCGGATTGTTAACCCCCCTGCCCTATTCTGGCTCCTTTGCAAAGGAACCAATATTCCTGAAATGTCATACATCAAGTCTTGCTGTTGGACACATTCTTCAAACAGGTTTTGTGGATGGAGGAATTGAGAAAAATAATTTGATAACTAACTCTGGTGATTAGGACAATAATGTTGGAAAGGGTATTTTTTAATTATCTATGATATTCATCTTTGTTTGCTCTTACTTTCAAATCTCATTTGAAAGGTTTTTAGTTTTGCTCTGAGGATATGAAGAGACAAATACAAGAGCATTCCTCTTTTACTTAATAAGGTTAATCCAAGAAGAGAAGGAGTCGACAGAGTTACGTGCTGAAGAGATAGAGAACAGAGTGGCCAGCGTGAGTCTGGAAGGCTTAAATCTAGCCAGAGTCCACCAAGGTACCTCCATTACTGGCTCAGTGACAGCATCGTCACTTGCAAGCTCATCTCCTCCCAGTGGACACTCAACTCCCAAACTCACCCCTCGCAGTCCAGCCAGGGAGATGGACAGAATGGGGGTTATGACGCTGGTAAGAAACCTTGCAATGACAGTATTTGATGTGATATTTCTTGTATTAAGTACTTAATTTTTCACTGTGTGGCTGGCTCGTGTCTAATTCTTCATTCACATCTTCATCATCCATACAGATAGCAAATTCTCTAAAATATGGACATTAGGAGGCTTTGTTATAGTGGTTTTGAGCATTGCATGATTCACTAGGGACACAGTGATAGGATTACCGAGGGCCTTCAGCACATAGGCCATGGAATTAATAAGAAACAGAACTGATCACTGGCATTACTTATATGTAAAAAATGTTTACTAATGGAAACTTCTTAAGTGATACAGTTATTACACAACAGTCTATGGAACTATTGCTGAATTTAAAATTCCAGGAAATGTCTAGAAGACATTAAGACATTCCACTACGTATTATATGTGATCATTTGGATATACTTTTATATTTGCAGCATTTCTGTGCATTCTTCATGACCATATATCATGCACTTGAAATAAGATCTTTGGTTTCCAGTAATTCATTTAACTGATATATTTTAACATTACAAGCAGCTCACACATAGACATCAAGCCACCATGAAATTACCATGCAAAGCATTTCTAACATTGCTGTGCTTTTGAGGACATGTTCAAAAATGTCTGGTTCGATTTGGAAAGGGATTTACAAGGAATTTAATTTTGATCCTAGACAAAAAGGGACAGTACATCTGTCAAATGTCTGAAGACAGTATGTGTCAAAGTATCTAAGATGTACACTTCTGATACTGATCTGAGTTCAGACGCAGGGTTCAGTGTTCAGTGTGAGCTACAAACCAGTTTGGAGCCGGGGTGAATTAATCCCTTTAAGTACTAGAAGAGAATCAAAGCAGCCCACTCTGCTGATCTCATACAGGGAATAGAATAGGGTACAGGTAAGCCCATTTTTTATTTGCTTTTTCTCTGATAACCATGGTGTCACCAGTGTCTCCTTGTGGTCCGTTCCTGGGAAGCAGCAGCACTGATTCCCTGTGGAGCCTCTCCTAACAGACAAGGTTGCTAAGAGCAGCTGGGAATGAAGCCTGGCTGTTCATTCATCTCAGCTGGGAGTAGGGACTTTTGTTGATAATCATTTAGCCAAGTACTTCCTTTTCCTGGGAACTGACAACTACTCATATCCACCTCTACTCCTCCCAGTTTAGTATAGTGTTTGCTGCCTTCTTGGGATCTGAGGACAGCAGAGAGGAAGTCCAGGCAGGCAGTCGTGACTTATTCTTTACTGCCCCCAGTTCCCACTGCTGAACAGCAGAAACGAAAATACTGGTTGCACAGGTCACTGTGGAGGAGATGAGTGTGCAGGCTTCTGTGCTGCCACCACCTACTTCACCAAAGCAGCACCTTCCCAAATACAGTCTGGTTCCCTTTCCCCAGAACTAAGCAGTCTGGCTGTGGGTAAATAGCAATGGTTAAACTGCCCCGCCAGCAGACACCTGCACTGCCTGGTTGCCTGGATTTCAAAAGTGTAGCTTTGGGTCAGTAGGGTCATCAGATTTAAACACAAAATGACAGCATAGCCTCTGCTTTTCAGGTTGCCATGGTCTCACTGGCATCCAGCTCTAACTGTACTAAAACTCCAATGGATTTGTGTGTCTGACTTGCAGCTGAACTCTTGACTTATCATAAGCAGTAGAAGCATCCCCCCACAATGTGTTCAGCAGCACAGCACATACCCTTGCTCTCCTTCTTCAACCATTTCAGGACACTTCTGCCCTGCACTGTTTCAGCAGGAGTTCAGTGTTGAATATCAGTTCTTTGCTGGTTGGGACAGACACAAGTCTGTCAGACACCCTCTAAGTGAAACTTCGAGTTGGGAAGAGTTTTGTAGAAGCCTGGTCTCTAGAGCTCAAATTGCCAAATGACCCTGTATTGGTTGACTGGAGAAGCAGTACTGCATGGATTTCCACAGCCCAGGTCCATGCAGTAAATAAATTCTGCAGAATATCTTCAGCTTTCCTTAAATGAATGAGACACCTACCAAAAATAAAAACGCAAGGGGGATTGAACAAGACCCATTCTAGCAGTCTTCTACTGCCAAGTAATACTGCAGAAGATAGGTGAATATATATTCATTTCCTGAAAATGCCAGTCACTTTTTCAGGCATGGTATTTGGTGATGATATTTTGTGGTTCTACTTGGCGGGACACCAATACGTTTGTAATACTCGATAAAACTTAGGAAAAAAAACTCAGTTGGGGACAATATAAGCACTTATATGAAAACTCAAAAATAGGAAGTGCTGCTATAGGCTTGAAATGTCCAATTCTTCGCTCAGTTTATGGAATTGAAGGAGAGTGTAACTTTAGGGAAAAAAACCCAAACCTGCTTTCCTGGAATGACATATTTTTCGGGGGTTATCTTATGTTATTACATCAAGTGTATAATTAGTATATAATATGGAAAGTATAAATTAATCTTTGCTTCCCACTCCATGAATGTGAGAACAACAAATATGAGGCGTTTTTTATGCTCCAATATTTATTAATCATTTTTTTGTTGTTGTTGCTGCTTTTGTTACCAATCTAAGCCAAGCGACCTAAGGAAGCATCGGAGAAAGGTATGATACTGGGGCTTTTTTAAAGTTTGGGAGAGCACATTTACCATATTCCTCTGCTATTTAGATAACTAGGTCCCTTGCCAGCAGCTGTATCCCCTCCTCTCCTTTTCATTCAATGCCTGAACATAATCATTTTAATCCTGCCTGGAAAGGCTTCCAGAGGTCACAGCTAAGCCACAGAATCAAGGCCCATCAGTGATATCTTGGAGTAGTAGCCTTGACAGCACAAACTTAAAGAAATACTTAAAATGTATAGACACAAAAGAATTACCTTCAAATGTACTTTGGCCATTCTTCTTGCTGAAGGAACTAGACAGATTCCTTGAAATCTTCTGGAGCAATATAAAATTGTTTACAGAGCTGGCACTGATTATGAGATTACATGGCTGAAGATGGTATTTAAGATAAATCATTATATGCTCTGACAAAATTCCTCTTTGTCCGTGCCTATTGTCAAGCATACTGACTATTCTGGTAACACGCTGTGAAGAGAGTGGTCGTGTTTATTTGTTTACCTTCTCTCTTTCCTCCCTGAGAAACTTTGTTAACCTGAATAATCCTGTTTAATGCAAGAAACCCACTTACACCTAAGATTGTCTTCATGTTTAGACCTTCATTGTACCAACCTGTTCAGCATAAAGGGAATGAACTTCTACAAGCATAATCTCATTTCTTTCAAATATGTGCTTTAAGCTGCCGTTTTTGGTCACTTGTTTTTCCCAATAGCATATTTCAAAAAAAATAACCCTTACAATTGGCTCAAAAAATTGCACTTGAAACCTTACATGCTTCAGTCCACTTGACAATATCATGCAGCATATGTTGAAACATTCTTGAAAGGCTAGTATGCTCTCACTGGAGTCTCTCTCCCCCAGATTGCAGTAGTTGAAGAAGATGGGCGTGAAGATAAGGCCACTATCAAATGTGAAACTTCTCCTCCTCCAACACCCAGAGCTATCAGAATGACTCATACCCTTCCTTCCTCATACCACAATGATGCTAGAAGGTAAGAAGTTTGTAACATGAATTGTTACTTCACAGTTTACCACGTTATTGTTTTCAAATCATGTTGTTTAACTATTCCAAAATGACCTGAGTTCTTCCCTGTTTCCCATGTCATGAGAGAAAAAACCTTACCCGTTGTCTGTTGCACGACCCTGAAAATGTTTATCAGTGCTAAAGTACATGCTGAGTATTTCTGTTTTGAGGTACAGTTTTGATGACTGCTGGAAGTAGCAATGCTACAAATCCTAGAAATAAAATCAGAATGCTGACTACTGTATTTTTCATAAATCAATCTTAGCAAATGAAAAATATTTCTTTTCAGTCTTGCCTGACAGAGAAAATGTGATCTTGTGTTGCCCTGTATGTTGCCAAATAATTTAAAGATGTGATTGTTTCACTTCTTGGGAGATCATTACTAAATTATAACCAATTAATTTATTTGCAGAGCTGCTCAGAAGAAAATAAAAAATTACCTGAAAATCTTGACATGTTTTCTATTCTATTTCTTTATTATCATTTTGCAGTAGTTTGCCTGCTTCATTGGAGCCAGAAAGCATTGGTCTTGGCAGTGTCAGCAGCAGTCAGGATTCCCTGCACAAAGCTCCCAAGAAGAAAGGAATTAAGTCTTCAATAGGACGATTGTTCGGTAAAAAAGAGAAGGCTCGACTTGGACAGCTCAGTAAGGAATTAGTGGTAACAAGCTAAGGTCACCATTTCACTGCCATTTTTCCATTTTTAATTTTGCTTTTTTTTTCACTTTCCAATTTGCTCATTTTTCTGTTTTGTCTGGCACAACTTTCCCATTAAATTTCATTGTTATCAGCAATTATATTTGTCAAGGGTTTACCATGACTGTAGTGCAAATGAAAGGAGAGTTCTGGCACAAATTACTGGAGTCATCTTCTTCACTGAACCTGGTGCTTCAATAGTCTGTTGAATTAGGGTGGAAATGGTAGCACTTTTTGCTTGAGTAACCACATAAAGAGAAGGTGAGAAGTTAGCAAGCAATAAATGGCTATAAGTGGTGTACCTATGTGATACAGAAGGTCCTTGCAAGCAAGCATAGCTGCTTTTCAGATTTCAGTGTGTCAATAGATGCCCTCTAGTGCCTATTGCCAAATGTCCTCAGGATAACTCTTTCTTTTTACAGTTATGCTGCTCACAGCAGTGCTTAGTTTTCTTCCTGCTCCTTCTGCCCTTTTCCCTTGCCAAGACTATTTCATTCTATTTCATTCATGGCAGAAATTTTCCTCTGCCTACTTCTATAAGCTATGTCTATGTGGACACATGCCAACACAAGTATCAAATTGGAATAAATGTGCCAATAAAATTGAAATACTGGCTCTTTCATGGTCATGCAGATGTCAGACAATACAAGTTTGTGAGACACTAAATCTTACTGCCATGGTGACCATGTAACACTTGTAAAAGAATTTTAAGACCTTGCAGTAATTGTAAATGCTTAAGCAGCAAGCATAAGCCTGAAATTAAAACCCTGCATTTGTATTACAATGTGCCCTTATCACAGCTAACAAACCCATTGCTAAAATAGGTAAAAAAAGGTAGTACTAAGGTCAAAGCATCAGAGTAAAATTGACAGAGTATTCTTCATTTATACTCCAACCTTCTCCTCTCTGCCTGTGAAAACTGTGTATTCTTGAAAGAAACCAACCTAATTTCTAATTGCAATCTGAATTTCTGGGGTTTTTTCTCACTATGGAAAGAATAAATCTAACTTATTCAATCTTTTAAATGAGAATCTATAAATGAGTCTTTCAAATACACCTGTATGCCACCTTCTGCATTGATAGATAATTTTATAACTTTAGACTGCATCTAAAGTTAGACTTTATTAATGCACATATACATTCCATTCAACCCTTTTTATTGATACTGATGGTTTATGCATAGTAATATACAGTTTCTCAGTAAGTCAGGAACATAGAGGACAAAGATGTAATAAACGTGTTGGTCTTTCCCACAGTTCTTTGGAATGTGGAACAAAAATGAAATAACCACTTTAAAGGCTGTCTCAGGAGCAATGTAATCTGGCAATAGATTAATTTCTTAATACCCACCATGATTAATAATACATACATAGAATTTGATAGAGTCCATTTGTAGTTCCCCATCCTAGGTCATGAAATATTAGTGATTTGCAATTATATGAGTTTTTTTGGGACTTCCATCCTTTAACTCAACAGCAAAGATTTCAGTATAATGCACATTTTAATTAAGCAAACTAGGTTTATTAGCATATATAAAATGAACAGTAAGACTTTTACCTAATCAAAAAGTAGGAGCAAAATATTTTTCAGAAATCAAAAAGATATTGAGCAGCTGAATTACAGAGTAGTTTTTCTCATCTTAATTTTTAACATATCAAAAGAAAAGCATTTTTTGAGTGGCCATTTCCATTCAATAGCAGTATCATAGAATATGATTGCAAGGGACAATGAAATTTAAAAAACAGCAGTCATGGTAATACTTGACTCAGTTTCACAACAGGTATGTTATCTGTGCAGCTATATAATTAGGAGTTCTATTTGTGGTAAGATACTACATCACAGAAATTTATGTTGCAAGTCCTATCACTAGAGCACTGCAAAATATTTGTATGGTTTTCATAACCTAAATTTATGTTGCAAAATCAATAAAAGAATGTAATTTATTTCCTTGCCTAAATGCTCTAATTTAATATAGACTTATCTTTTTTATATTTTTTAGTATGGAAAATACCTCTTCTTCAAAAGCTCATATTTACATAAGCAACAGTATTGAAACAGAGTTGTACGACTAAGTTGAACAGAGCCATGCTATTACCCAGAATATTTCCTTGCTCTGTGTTCCTTGCAAAACTCTGAAATTATTACTATTGAACTTCTAACCTTGACAGATTTTTGTTATTTTATTATTTGATAATTTTGCCGTCTCTGCTAAACCATTAGCATTATTGTTCAAAGCCAAATTCATGCCTTAGGAGATCTTTCTTAGAATCAAGATACAAGATTTCTAGATTCTTCAAGTTTTCTTTAATTTTTTGGAGAAGAAAAAAGGAATGCTACAGGGAGCACAAGTGCCATTTCTTTTCTCCTTTTCTTCCTTCCTTCTTTTCCAGTCTTCTCTCACTTGACAAACACCCCATTAGACACTTACATATTCTTCTCATGTTACATTTTAGATATTCTAGACCCTAAACTGAACAATACATTCCAGGCATTTTTAGACTTGCCCAAGCATGACAATTTGCATGGCATGTGGAAAGGTCAGCTTGTTAGGAAACATTTACTGTGGCCACATCCAATACAAGGTACCCTCAGTTATTCAGAGGCCAAATGTATTTGGAGAATGGAGAAATGCATTCTGCCCAAACTACTCTCCAGCCTGTAATAAACCCTCATTGCACTGCACTCATACCATCTCTATACAACACACTGAGAGCTGCTCTCTCAAGAAAGGTGTGATATATTGATTGTTTGCTAAATGAAAAATGTAATCCAGAGTCAGCGAGAAGCATTTAATAAGATTTTGCAAGGCTTGGACAGGCAGATGAAGTAAAGAAAAGTATGCATTCATGTTTTCTTCATTTGTGAGATGCATTTGCATCATTCTGATTGTGAGACTTGCAGAAGCAGTGTCCTCTTTTAATAAAGGAAAATCTGTCTAGACAAACAGGAGTGTTGAAACAGCACCTGCTTTAAAAGAACAGCTTAAACCCAAGCTTTTCTAATTTCATATCATAGACATGATGCAGTAGTAGGTTTTGTTCTCACTTGATTGAGGCGCATGTAAATCTGACTTGTAAAAAGCTATGGTGCTATTTCAATACATAACATTTATGCATTATTTTATTATAAAAATCAACAAATCAGAACAGAAATATTTTAATTTATTTTGTGCTTTTTTATAATGCCAGTGGCCTCTCCACAATTGTTCACTATCCATTAGCTGTGAAATAAGAAATTGCCATTTTCAAGCAGAGTCAAGTAACAACATTTTACCATACTGTTGTCTTCTTTCTTGTGCCAGTTACACACTTTCTGGACTGGAGCACAGGAGGAAGGCAGCCTTCAAAGGAGTGCTGCAGTGCCTCTGTCTGTACATATACATGTGGGAATGAGAGGACAGTGTCAAGCCAGGGCCAGGAGACTGTACTGAGCTCCATGAGAAGGTCCCCTCTTCTTGAATCAGGGCAGCAATTAAAAAGTCAGACCATTTTCCACTTCAGCACTAGGAAAGTCATGTCAGTGGCCATATGGATCATACCAGTCATGTCCTTAGTTTATAGTATGACTTTTTTTTGGTCCATGTGTCCTTGCTTACTGCAAGGTTCCTTTGTCACTCTGTGTAAGTTATTCAAGTTCCCTTGACTTTGACAGGATTTAGGTGCCTACAAGACATCTCCAGGGAGATGTAGGAGGCTTTTTACTTCTTTGACAGATTCTTTGTGTCATCTCTGGGAGTTTGCAGGGATAATGACATCTAAGACTCTCTATGAAAGCAAAATGAAGACTTTAGCACTATTACATTAGGTGGTGCTGTATTATGGCAACAGTAGAGAGACAGTTCTAGAAAATGCACTCTCATTTGTACATTTCTCAACTAAGATTAAAAAATGGTGAGAGCATTGCTTACTTAGCACCATGAGACTGAGCCTTAGGAGGCAAAGAAAAATAGGCAAAGGAGATCAGGGTGCTCTTGTCATATATTTCTGCTAAACACGAGGAGAAAACATTTTTTTATTCCTCTACTACTCTTTCCCATGTAGTAAATGCTTGTCAGAATTTACTTCTGCAGGTCATAGATGTTCTCCACAAGCACCAGATGTCACAGCTTAAGGAAGCAAACACAGATGATGATGGTGGGTGGGAGGGGGATTGAAGTGTTGAGGAGGGGAACAACAGGGAGAGAGATAATGGAAAATATGGTGGGGTTTTGGTTTGTTTTATTTTCCAGGAGGTTACATGGAAACAGAGGCAGCAGCTCAGGAATCTCTGGGATTAGGCAAACTTGGAACACAAGCAGAAAAGGACAGAAGACTAAAGAAAAAGTGAGTACCATTTTTATGTGACTTTTTGGCTGAAACTTGATTCAAATATCAGGATTTTTATTGTTTTACTCAAACATGTAATAAGAAGCAAGACCATCTACTATGGCATTTTAGCAGTGATGTTTCTTTCCAGTGTAAAAGTTTTTAAAGCTGCATATAAAATATAGGGGAAAATATTCAGTGTTTGACAATTGTACAGTATTATTTCATATGTGAAAGAACATGGGTTTATGAGAGAGACATTTTTCCATTTCACATTGTCATTAATCCTGTGCTTTTTGCCTTCTGTGCAATTCTTAAAAAATAGACATGTATTTAATTACTATCTATGTAGATTTTCCTTTTCAAAAGGGTGAAAAAGCTTTTTTGTATTATCTAGCGAACAGAGTGTTATTTCTATTTCTAGATGTCAAAGGTTCCCCATAAACCCTAGCAGCTTCTCTTTCTTTCTGCCTGTCAGCAAATGCAGGCAAAAAGCAACCTAGCTTTTTGTTTGCATCAATTATATAGTTATTTAATGCTATCTTTCATGCACCTCCTTGTAAAAACCATACATTGACTCATAGCAGCTGCCAGGAGCTATGAAGAACTAATATAATAAGGCTACGAACACAAAAGAAACCTCTTGGCAGCATTGCACTTCCAATGTAATTAGGGAGTGTCAGAGAAAAAGATGGTACTTAATTTGACTTTGCAAATTCCTTCTATAAACAAATAGGTTTATTTTTCATCCATTAATTTTACTGCTATTATTTGGATTCTGAAAGCCTCATTTTTCTAATTTTCTGGGTTTTCAGGCTTGTTTCTGTCTTTTAATATTCCTTTGCAGAATTTCAAGAGAATTTGCAATTCTAATCCAAAGAATCTAGGATTAATGTTTGAGCTTCTCTTTAAATTTTTATGTTAAATGTTTTTGATACTTCCCTATCAAGCGCTTGATGAAATATAACTTTAAAGGTACACATCTATGTAATGTCCAAATGCAAGTATTCTGTTTAAATCAGCCTCAATTTAGCAATTAAAGATAGAGAAGTAGTCATTGTGCTAGTCAACAGAGAAGAAGTGTTTTAAATTCAATTAAGAAACTCACAATAGCATTCACAGGGATGTTACAGTTTATGAGTCTTGTCCCTGTATTTCTTATCTATACATTTTTATTGCTAGTCAGTAATTTTAGAAATATATGGGTGTAGATTATGTTACTATGCTTATTTTACTAAATCTAGAAAGCATCTTTGAGGCCATCATTACCGTTCATAAAGAATATAATTTAATTTTCAGCAGCGTTTTTTTTTTAAGTCCCAATGTACCTTCCAGTTCTGAAGGCTGAATGTACCACAATATTTAAATCACTTTGAAGGAACGAACGTGTTCATTTTGTTCACTTTCTTATGTGTCGGTTCTCTAAACTGGGTAAAATAACATAAGACTTGACACACACAACTGAAAACATGTCATGACTATTTCATATATAGATTGCCTACCAAGTTTTGGGTCTGTAAACAATGGTGCAGGTAATCTGTTATTAAATTTCTGTCCAATCTCACACAATCACAACTTTCCCATGCTTTCCGCTTTTCAAGTCTTTCCTTTTTTTCTCTTGTGTCTGTCTGTCCTTGGTTCTTTATGGATTAGATGTAATCAAAATGTTCTCTGCTGGAAGGAAAGGAATCTTTCCTTTGTGACTATGACTATTCTATTAACTGAACTGTGTACTATTTATCCTAAGTATATGTTCTACAGCTATGTCATGAAGAAATTTAATTTTTTCCCCTGTTCCTTTTAGGGTTACTTGTCTTCATAGTTCCTCACTTTAGAATCCTCAGAACTGCATTTGAGATTCCTCTTAATGTACTATCAGAGAAAGGTTAACATACATTACTAGTTTATGTTATATGCTAGACATGTTATATTGTTTTAGAGGAACCATAATATAGGAAAAAAATGTAACATATTGTGTTAGAGATACACATGAGATTCTACTGAATTATGGTAGTCATTAGAGTGCCAGGCTATCAACAGAGTGTAAGAGAATTAACACCTGCTTGTAAGAAATGAAGTCACAGAATCACAGAATGGGTCAAGTGGGATGAGACCACAGTGGGTCATCTGGTCCAACCCTTCTGCTCAAGCAGGGTCATCCCAGAGCACATGGCACAGGATTGTGTCCAGATGGTTCGTGAATATCAATATGATATTTGCGTGTCTTACCTTAGAAAATACTAAATTGAGACAGTCCAGAAAGTAACTTCGGGGAAAAGTTTGTTGCAGTAGGTCACATTCCTGTGTACCACTGCTTAACAATGCCTAATTCCCTCTGGAAGTAGCCTTGCCATACACACAGTAGGTGCAAGGTTACTGAAGTGTGTAGTGCAAATGAGGATACTGTGCTGTGTAGCATTAATGGTGATGGGGATGTGTGTGAGGTCTTTGAAAGACATAAGAGAAGTCTGAGAATCGTTTCCTAGCTCGTGATGTAGCAGTAAGATTTATAGCAGTATGATTGAAGTCCAAATGGTTGATTCCTTTCTTACTGCTAAACAAAACCTCTCTACAAACCTTGCAGAGACCGTGAGCACAGTCACTGGAACACAGAGCAGAGCAATTCACCTTGTAAGCATTTCTAACTAACTTGGGTTAGGACGTAAAAGCCCGAGAGAACCACACCCACCAATAGGATAGGTAAAGGGTAGGCTAAAGCTGGGAAGTACTACTTTGTATTACATTTCAGGTCGGAGAGAGCTTACGCTGGCTTTGTCACTTCCTTTAAAAATTAAAAACCAAACTCAAAGCAGACAAAACCAAAAACAATCTCAAAAAAACCCCCTGCAATAAAACAAACCAACAATACACAAAACCTCAAAACAGTGATGCCAGAGCCAATTCTCTTTTCTATAAAACAGGTATAATACCACATACTGAAATTGTGTTTCTCTTTGACACACGCAAGTTAGATGAAATGGCTTTCAGCCCTGTTAACAGCTCAGCAAACATCTCATTTCAGTGGTGGTTCTGGTGCAAGAAAGCAAGGATTCTCCCCTTGATGTGAAACACAGGTCAAATTCATCGCTGTGATTGACAGATGAGTACTGTGATAGTAGTCATGATCTTCGCCAGACTCTGCTATTAGCTTTGATTTAGTTTTGATAGAAGTCATTATAAAAGGACGGATTCCTGTTAAAATTATATCCATGGTATCTATTAACTGAGAAATACTTAAAATGCAAAATTTCTAATTTTGCATTTTTGAATGTATTTAATTTCATCAGTAATTCCACAAGGATGCCCCTACTCTGGGGATGAAGACGCATGGCATTTCAAATTGCCAGGTGCTGCAGCAGTAGCTTCTAATGGTCCATTAGGTGTCCTGGGCTCCCTCAAGCAAGCATTGCACTGACTCTGACCCCCATGGAGTTAGGAACACACTGCAGTGTGTTAGTGCTTTAGCTCAATTTCTTTGTGTGGAATCAGGTACTGAATAATACATTTCACTCTGAAAAGTTTAATGAAAGAGTATGGTAATTCTGGAGACCAATTCTCTCTCTGGTGATTATAGTGCCATTAACCTAAATTTCAAGGTTTCCCTGCTTCTTGTTCAGAAGATGCTATTTAGATGTAAAATTTCTTTCAGTTTCACTAGATTACTTAGACATCATTAAAATGTAATTAACAGTCTGACTCAATGGTATGCTAGACATTTATAAACCTCCAACAAGGGTCTCTATTCATCCAAAATTTGGTTATTACAGTGGGTTTATTAGGAATAAGTCTTACTCCTAAGACATCAAAGAGAAATTAAGGAAGCCGTGAAGAATTTTTAAATTATACCCAACACTTCTTATTAGCTGAGAAGATGAATTTAAGTTGCCTGGCTCATCCATAGATGTTTACTCTCAGACATTAAATGAATGACAGTTCTAGTTAACATTGAAACTTTTTACATCTTACTATTTGTAAATTGAGCATGCAGCCCTAGGAAACAAAAGATGAAGGAAAGGGGTATTTAAAGTGTTTGTGGTGTTATCATTATTTTGTGAAATTAAGTGATATTGGGTTGTGACAAAGAATAATGCACTTAATTTTTATTATTTAAACTAGACTTTGTATTTCACTTCATTTGTTCTATATAAAAAGGTGGTGATATTTTGTATATAGAATCTTCTGCCTTTTGCTTGAACTTTCAGAGCCTGTTTGCCTAAAGAGTAATTTCTTCAAGAAAACTCAGGGCTTAGGATTAGAAGTATTAACAGCACAGATACTGTCTGTCACTGTTACATTCATTTGAATCCCCCAATGATTTAAATAGTTTGCACTCCTATAAACCATACCTTTTAAATGAGATTAACTCTCCAGAAGGTGCCCATCACAAAATGAAGAATGGAGCTTTTCTCTTAGTATTTTTTTTCCTAGTAATTAACAAGTCTGCCTCTGGAAAATGGTTACCTAATTTCCGATTCTGAATTTTGTAGTTGACTCCAGCTACCAGTTCTGTGGCTGTGTATACACTCTCAGATGTTCATGACATCATCCTTCGTGGATGTTGTGCAAACTGTGCACAATGACTTGGCCTTGGCATTCATTCAGGTTTGTCATGATAGCCCAAGCCAAGACCCAGCATAGGAAGTTCAGGTCAGTCCAGTTTCTATTGCAACTTGTAAAGGTTCCTGAAAGGTTCACGTAGAGTCTTAGTGTCCTCTGAAACAGCAGAAGTTGATTAGTGTGTGTCCCACAAGACAATTCATACCTCAAAAAATGAGTACTGTGCCTAAAATAAAATAAACTGTATACCCCTTAAATTGCCTATCTCCACTGACCTCATCTCAGGTAACAGATTAAGGCAGTTTAGAGAAGCTGTATGAATGTTTTACTGTCTTTTTCACTAAAATTCCATACAATGAACCCTTTATGAAAATATTCTTAATCAATGAACTCAGCCAAACTTGAAATATTATCAACAAATAGAGCTGTGTTTGCTTCCCTTTTTGCTATAACTATCCGAGTGAATATCAATTATCTTCTCCTTATCCACAGTTTTGCTCAGGAGCGATGTCTAATTGCCCTTACCCAAAAGCCTCGCTGGTGGCAAATACAGCTCTAAAGAGTTTTGCTTTGTACAGTGTAGTATAGTTACAAGGGCCAGGAACCCTTCTCAAATGTAATGTTTGATTTGATCTGCAACAATATTCAAACTAGCAGCAAATAAGTGTCTCTCTGAAGAAATACAAGACATATATATGTCATATGTCGCATGAAAGTGTGTAATAATTGGTCATAGTCACTGACATTTCACAGGATGTGTTTATTTTATCCAGTGTAAAGCACCACCATAAGGAAAGGTTTGAGAGACATTTAACTGCAATGTAGTCCCAGATTGCCACTCGGAGGTGGATTTGACCTTGTGCGTGCTGCTAGTACGGTGGGAGATTGGTTTATGCCATCCCTTCTGCAGCAATCCCAAACACAAATTATTTTATAATTGTATATTTTGTACAAATTATTACAAAAATCCCTGAAAAAGGATTCATGTGCAAGCCAGCTGTTCTGGATCATGCTGGCAGGACCCCAGTCCAGAAGCTGATAAATCCCCCAGTTTATTAATGTGAGTCAAGAGCAGAGCTTTAGCCTCACTTTTTTCTTTAGTTTTGTGTGATTTGACTCTGGACAAGAATCTATTAATTCCATATTTCCAAAACAAGCTTAAGATGTGAGGTTTATATTTTCCAAGGAAAATCAAAGTAAACCATTCTTTCCCAAGAACCTCTTTTTGGGGGGATTTACTCCACAGCTACAGGTTTTTGTTTGCCAGATACAACTTCCTACCTGCAAGTGCATCGCAGAAGAGCCTTGATGTGCCAGGACACGTACATATGCCTACACACATGGATAAACACTTGTAAAATCAAGACCTAAGTAATTCTCATATGTAAAATTATAGTGTAAAAAAGATATTCTTAGTATTCATAACCTTATAATTAACTTTGCAGAGAGAATTGCAATGCTGTTAATTCTTAACTGACTACTGTGATGTCCATGTTAAACAGCAGGAACATCCTTATGAACAGGAGAGCATGTTGGATTGACTCATCTCTCTTTCTATTTAGGGAAAAAAAAGAATGATAAATGTTGATAAGTTCATTTGATAAACAGACTTTCATTTTTTTGTGGGCAAATCCAAATTTTAGATTTCTGTCAACAGGCAACTTGAAAAAATGTCTAGGTAGACTGTTTTGTGGAATAAGAGTTTGAAACACGGTCATTATGTAGTTGCTTTTGAATCCACGTGATGCCCCTTTAATTAGGTTAATTAATTAGGGTTCATGTGTGCAGCTGCAATTAGATTTGATGCAGTGTATTTGTGACTACAAATAATTTCTGTCCTCTGCAGTATGCAAACAGCTATTTCTAATGATTTTCTTAATTGCACACATTTTAGAAAAATTAATTCAATTGAATTAATTAGGGTGTTTTTCTGTGCCATCCCCCTAATGTTCTTACATCAATACTTAATGCTTATTAAACACCATTGTATCCTAAGCACATGCTATTTAATTTTTTGCTGTAGCTCTTAAGGATACAATGTCTTTTTCACCTCCAATCTTTTAATTTCTGAATCTTCAGGAAAATTCAAGTTTTGGATTTATTTTCTTTCCTTCCTTTCATCTATGAAAAACTCACTGATGTTGTTAGTAGCGTTTAGACTGATCTTTAGTTTTTCCCTCCTTTCTGGCAAACAATACTGTGTTCAGCAGCTGTTATTTTCTATTTCCTCATTCTGATGAAGGAAGGAGAGGTGTTCAGTGTTCTGATATGCAGTTTAGGATTGTCTGCGGTGTGCAGCGTGGCTTTCTCTTGGCTGGATCAATGTCTAGTCTTTGAGACACACATAAAGATGTATTTTCTTTTAAAACTTAATTCCTTTAGCAAATATTTTAACTGGAACACTTACTTTCAAATTGTTAGTCAGTCAAAGCTTTTGCAATATTAAAAACGTGTTTTGCTCTTACATTGATACTTGGAGCCTTTTTAGCATTACAAATGTAAAGATAAATGGGTATTTTGCAGAGGATTATTAAATCTTACTTAGATCATTCTGATGATGGAAAAGATGATACAACATATTTTATCCTGTATCTAACTCATATTTTTAAAAATATTTTATTTTTAAAAAATAATATTTTTATCCTTTGCCAAGTTTTTAAAATTCTTTTCCTCATAAAAGATAAGAATATTTGTATCCAAAAATTGCAAGTTTTTAATAAAACAAAAAACCCCAAGGCTCTACTCCCTATCTTATCTACATGTATAAGCCTATCCATTGCAATTTGGAACTTCTGGATACATATAATCTTACACCCTGATGCATGCAGCTGGGTCTCTAAACAACTCTCTCAAGCAGATATAAATAGCCCATCAGATTAACTGTAGAACTAGGATTTAAAGGAAGAATGGGTAAAACAAAGCAGAGTAAAAAAATTCTACACAATTTTATATTAATATATGTCTAGGGAAAATGTAATGAAATGGTGATAAATTTGTTGTCTCATGGCAAAAAAAACTCAAAACCATAAAAATACCCTGAAGGTAAAACCTAGAATTAAAGGTCCATTTTTCTCTGCTGTATTTGATTATTGTCCAACAAGATGTTCAGGAAATGACGGAATGTCCCTTGATCCTCTGCTGTTATCATGGCCTTCAGGTCCTGTAAATTATCCCCAAGTGACTGCAAACTTTCAGCTCATTAAAACTGCAAGAAACTTACTTGCATTCCAATCAATCCCCCTGTTTTCTCCACGCATACCCAAAGCCTACTCAGTGGAAAATGTAGCAAATAGCAGTTCTGGTTGGGTATACTGCAGAAGGCTCAAAATTAAAAGCTTTTTAAGCAAAGGTGATCACATCAGTTTTTACAATTAGCTCAGCAGAAAGTGAGCATGAATCATGAATGCATATTCAATTCTAGTGCTGCTTCCATGAGATTTGGTAATTTTTGTAATAGTTCTCTAGTACTTTACTCATACCTTTGTTTTCCTTCCCTTCCTTGATCCTCCTGTCTTAAACTTTCTATGTATAAATTTGTCATTTGTTTCCATCTCCTTTTCTCTATTGCGCTTTCTCTCCTCTCTCTCAGCTGTTCTGCTGATCTTGCACACATGAAAACAAAATTTAAGTCCTCAAAAACAGTGCCCTTCTGAAATGACTGCAATGTCTGCAACCTCTTCTTAGTTAATCAGTCTTTTCACCTCACATTTTCTACCAAGCATTTCTAGGTCTCTGTAAATAGTTTGTTAATAGAAATGTCATATTTTGAGATGTCTAAGTTTCATTCAGGCCTATAATCTTCTTTTTTATGATGGCAATTAATGGATGATGTAGAAAGTTTGTTATCAACAATGACATCCTACTTTCTCCTCCGGATACTGTACCATTATAATGTCAATAATAGGTTACCTAGAGGGCAAATCATTCATACCAATGTTGCTACTGATCTAGTGTTAGTATGACTGCTGAAATTAAAATACTGCCAAGCATAAATAGCCATTAAAAATATTATTTATCTATGTACATGAAATCTGCATTTTAAAAATGAGCAAACAAAAACCAAAACAAATTTTACAACCAATAATACAACCAATAAGTCTAGGTTACTTATGATTACTATGAGATATTTTGCTAAAATATTATTAAAGTGCACATCGAAAAGTAAACCTTGGTTTGTAGTCCACTTAATTTTACTGTGTATCTGTGGTTAAGTTGGTTAAATCCACAAGTTTGGGATTTTCAAGATTTTTGAGGTTACATAAAAATCCTTACAAAATTATTCAAATCTAAGCAAAAAGCTTTGATTTGAAAACCTACTCCACACTCTCTGTGTTTACAGATCTTTGGCATGAAAATGTATTGTAGATGGAAGATGTGCTGTGCTGATTGGTACCTAATAAATAGCCAACATGAGTTCAATGAAAATCTCATTTTGACAATTTCATCTGTTCTTCACAAGAGCACTTAAGTTTTTTAAAGTATTGAAAGACCAGTTACAAAGATTTCTGTAGTTATAATGGTGATATTATTTTATCTATCATACTATTTATTTTTTTTTTTTATGGACTACTATATGTTCATTAACATTTATGTCCTTTTTTTTCCATTCATCTCTCTTCATCTCATGAAAAGCATTTCTGGGTAAGTTAAAACGTCATGGCTGCTGAACATATTAATCTTCAGCACCATGTTTATTTTCTATGTTTTATTCCTACTTTTTTTTGTTTTTCCGTGAATCTTATGTAACAAATCCATGCAGAAATTGAAATTAAATCCATGCAAAAAAATGAAAGCTTTCAGAGTATTCAGAATAATGATAAACCTTGAAAGCATATACAGATTTTGGTCAGGAGTTTCTCCTGAAGTGCTTAACAGAATGAATTAACTACTTGGAGAGAACTTCTGTCTTTTTTTTTTTTAAATAAACACATTTTGGGAGGTCTAAAGTCCAGAATCACAGAGATATTTGAGAGTTAAAGTCAGTGGAAAACTTATGAGTTTAACAAATGCTGTTAAGGCATAAATTCTGTTTAATTAAATCACAGAAGACTCACAAATTCACAGTTTTTATTTTTTTATTCCATTTGAACCCTTATGCTGTTTCAAAGCAAACATATATGCAAAATTATTTGTGCATATAATTTTACTATTTTCTTTTTCACCAGTTCACTTTCTTGTTTGTTTTGGTTTTTGTAATTGTTAACCTGATATCAAGTTTAAAATCTTCATCTCTTCTGTGATCTATTGTAGAAATACTATTTCTTCTTGAATGAGAATTTGCAGAATTAAGGAGGAAATTTCAGGAGGTGAAAGGGTACAAAACTTAGAGAACAATGTTACCACATTAATTTAGAGTATGTGATTATGAAATGGCTTTATAAAAATAGATCTGATAACATTTGATCAGCTTGGGAACACTGAGGGTCTCTAATGTACTACAGTACACACAAGATTGCAAGACTGTGTATTGTGCAAGTCTGCTATTTCATAGCTATTTTATTTGGGTTTTAATACTAGCCCTCTGCAGCTCTATTTGTCATAGTCTGTCTTAAGCATTCCTGAATGTGCTTCACTTAGCTTAAGAAATACCTTCAGAAGAAAAGAATGCTGCCCTTCAGTTTGCATACAGCTTAAATGTACACCTAACATGAAATATTCACAGCACTGTTATTCTGTGTTGTCTGGGATACTGTGAAATTTATATTTCCTTATTTTATAGATTTAAAAACCTTCTGTTTATTAGTTCCATCTTGATTTCTGTATTTCAGTCACGTTTTTCTGAAAACTCCTCAAAGTTGAATACAAATTTTTTTGTGAAGCATTGGAAATTGAATTTTGTTAATTGTTTTCAGTATGACCTGATATTGGGTATCAAAAAGGAGAATGAGGATTTCAAATCATTTAAAACCCAGATCACTTAAGTGTCAAAGTTCAAAGAGGATCTGGTATAGTTTTTAATTAGTGCAGTCTTTAAGTCAGTTGGATCCTTTCAGATTAAATTAAATCTGCATTGTGTGGCAATATGAAGTCTTGAGCCTCTCTCCAACCTCCCACTCCACTTCCTACTTTAAATCCGTTCATGGTCTTGCAGAAAATACGTATATAAAATATAACTTGCTGTTTTATTACTAATTATTAACTTATACAAATTCAACTCTTATTTTTTCATACAGTGTCCTGAGTACAGGATTCTAGCATGTCGTATTTAGCAATATGACAATTTAGCAAATATTTAACAAATGACAATTGAAAGGATAAAATCCAAATCCAGCTTAATTCATTAGAAATCCTGTCTCCTGATATTTTCAGTCTTTGAATGTATGTTAGATTTCAAGCGGCAGATGTGTCTAATCTTACCTTGAAATCATAGGATTACTCAGATAAATACAGCATAATTGGTTATCTTTTCTGTCTGGTTCTCTTCTAGAAACCTATCATGTACAATACTTTGTTGTAAATGAAGCATTTTAATATTGGTGATAATAATAATCATAATAATGTCAGTTAATAATCAGAGGGCCTGCTAGGTAAAAACTTTAATCTCTTTTCTGTTTGAGAAAATGTCTGTGACTAAAGGCATTTCACAATCTAAATTACCCATTAGCCAAAATTTTAAATCAATTATGCCTGTGTTTTACAAACATGATCTGGATCTTGAATTCACTGTGCCTCCTTTTCAGTTTATCTCACATTTATGATTATGTTTTAACTAAGAGACATTATATAATATGTGCAGTGTAATATCCCTGAGATCTTTTTGTGTGAACCCTTATTAGATACCAGAGTAAATCCTATTACTTGCAGAAATGTGAAGATCTGTGTTGAAATATTGTTTATGTTTCACAAGAGTATGTCTGGACATCGTGTATTGCACAGAGTGTTTGCATTATGTGTGTTAGAAATCCTAAGCTGTCATCGCTTGTTTGCTTCATGGGGGGCAGCCTTGTCTTCATGAAGAAAATTGAATGCCACTGAATGACACACTTTAAGTCAGGATATCGTTAACTTCCTACAAAAATTCTATTTAAAGATTATTAATGTTTTTAATAAAGTTAATTGGGTTTTATGCAATGAATTGATGACAGCTGCTGATACAGAGCTAGAGTTTCTCTGGTGCAGGAGAAGAATACATATGAGGTAGGTTTGCAGGATAGTAACATGGTCTCACTCATCATTTCGGCCTTCCTGCTGCTTCCATGTACTTCTTCTGCCCAAAGGATTGTTGAAGCTTTCGTAAGTCCCCATGTTATGAGACGGTTGTGCTCTCAGGTTTTTGGGTTGATCTGGGCAGTTAGATGTACCTGGCTCTTAGATGAATGGTGCTAAGGCCAATGGCCCGGTGTTAACAGTGTCTTTAGTGAGCCATTTTGGGGAGGATTAAACATCAGTGCTAGGGAGGCGGCCCTGCTTCTCCAACACACGACTCCACAACATGACATTATGTGATTTTTCTTTACTGTCTTTGATAAAAATGTGAAAACAGCCCACTTCATGAGGCACTCCCTAAACCACACAAATAAAAATATTTCTCAAATTTTGGATGGGTGTTGAACAGTTGATGTTCATGAAATTTCCAGGCTTTACAAAACCAGGCTCAGGGTAATGATATATTTTAAATAGCATATTCCAGTTACTCTCATAATATCTCCAGGAAGAGGATTTTGTTCTTTAGCAGTAATAATGTTATCGTTAAAAATATGGCTTTAATTTGGAATTCATTTCAGTGGTAGTAAGTGGTTTAAAGCCCTATCTGCAAAATAATGGCATTTCTAGTAATGCCTAATTAATGTCAATTTTTCCTTATCAGCTTGTTTTCATATGTTGCCAAAAACCTAAGCAAGCATGGAAATAATTGCATTTCATTCCCTTCCTCCTTGCCAATGCAACATGGACACATTGTAACATGTCGTACTCTTCTGACAAAGTCTGAGGAGGGGAAAATCCCCCGTTTCGCCGCAAAGCACCATCTAAGTTAGACAGGCTGTTTAATGCTTTTCATGATCCCCAAACTCTGTATTTATAAGGAAGGAAAGGGAGTGATAAGCTCTAGGGTATTCGTCTCTTCTTCCTCCTGTGATCAATTGTATGTTTTTGCAAGGAAAATTGAACTGCAGTAACCAATGTTTTGCTTTGGGGTTCTTCTGTTTTCAGGAAGCTGGTGACTGTGCCATAAGGACAACTTTAGACAACATTCTGTCCACTCTAAAATATTGTTTTATATTCCAAAAAAGGCAGGTCACTGGATTCATTTTTCAGGTGATTTGCACAATTGATCAAAACAGTGCATATTATTTCCTACATGATACTTTTAACTTAATGAAAGAGTGGATTTTTTTTACTTTAGTGCTAGTTCATATTACAAAAAAACCCCAGAACACACAATTAGAGTTTTCACTGACTGCCAACTAAAGACTATCTCTCTTAGGCAAAAAAATAGAAATTCGGGGTTTAGTTTTGGCTTATAAATTGAAGGTTCAGGTTTTACAGATCTCCTAGTTTGTATTAAGAAGTAGTTAAAGACCAATATTCCAAAAGTAAATAATAATTTCAATAAACTTTAATATTGCAGTGTTGTTTATAAGAATCATCTGAAGAAGGAATTATAAATTTTGAAGCATTAAATTCTTTCTAAGGGAACAAAATATCATAAAAGTCCTTTTGCTATTTTTCCTCATCAGTGAGGCACACCCCTTACGATGGCTGTATTTCATATTCATGTCCAAGTACAGGATTTTTAACTTTATGCTAAAAATATTTTCAGCTCAGAGCAATTTCCTTCTACATGCAGACTATTTGGATTATGTTTATCAAACTGTAGGCTTTCGCTGTAGCACATATATATATATACACATATATATGACATCTCATTTCTGTCCTGGCCCATTTTCTTCAACCTAAATCAATAACCACAGCTCTGTTTCCCTTTAGCTCTGTGAGCCAGACTGCCTCTGAAGTAACAGAAGTGCTTTCCCACTCTGGGAGGATGTATTGGTTTGAGAATGACTGGAATAATTCTAAGCCTCCACACCAAGCCTCGGGCTGGTACAAATGTTGCAAAGTCACAGAAGACTCCCTAGAAATATGTATTTTGTAATTCCAGTATAAAGGAACTAAGTTTTTCATGGAAGTGAGATCTTAAAGTGCCAATGCCCCTTCTGCAGGTATCTCAGTTCCTGCGGCCATGCAGAGGTTTAGCACCAAATTAAAGAGGCCAAGACTTCCTTCCCATCTCCTTGTAGTCCAGGTGCTGTTGCTCTCCTGCTTGGAGCAGGAGACCAACACAAGCAAGGAAGACCAGTGACCCTCAAAGCCATTATCTCCGTTTCTCCTTAACACGTTCTGCCCTGCTCTTTCAGCTGGGATAATTGAAGAGAATAGCCCAGAAAAGGAAACTCTGGGATCAGGTTCCTCCAGGGGTGGTGTCTCCATGAGACTCCTAGCTGCAGAAGGGGCTGCTCCCCAGGCTTGAGCTGGCTGTGGAGAAGGAGCACATTGTACAGGTGTTTGTGCAGTCCATGCTCTGCCATGGGACACTAGACGCGGCCAGGTGAGGTAGGGGCATTCCTGAAAGCATGTCTCTCCCTAAGGATGGCCACGCCAGTTCTCAGATCCAGTAGCCTCAGGAGCCCTGCAGCCCTGTTGTAGCATCTGAGGGAGGTACAGCATCGCTGTAGCACCTGGAGAACCAACCCTGAGGGAAGGCTGCAACCCGAATACCTCATCCACAGGTAGCTGGGATGTGGCCAAGTCTGGCCATGCCTTAATTCTGCTCTCCTAAGCAGGCAGGTGAATACCTTTCATAGGCATTCACTACTTGTCTCCCTGGGAATATGGCATTCCTGCATCCCCATCGGCTGCTGAAGGTAACATGATGTTCCTGTACCCAGAGAGCAACTTCTTGTTTTACTGAGGGTTATGCTTTCACAGAAATCAAGGATAGCTCTACAGTGGCTTGGGATATCCAAGTGACAAAGGAAAGGTATGCTGCAAAGGCTGTGTGGGAGGAGAAGCTAGATCAACTTCAGTAATGCTGTCAAGTATTTGTAATGTTACGTACTAGAGCCTAAACACAGAAAATAAAGCAGCTTTCTTTCTATAAATATTCAGAGCCAGGGATTTAAACCTGTATGCAAAAATCTCTTATTTGAGTTCCATTTCCTGCTAAAGCCAAATTCTCTCAGTGTGGCCCCTTGGCAATGCAAAAATCCCTAAAGGACTACTCCTTACAAGTAAGATCACTCCATCTGCTGTGATTTTGTAGTACATATATTTGAAAGGCTGCTAAGGCAGTGGAGAATTGTCAAGGGATAACTGAACCACAAAGGCTGTAGTAATAAAGGAAGACAGAACAAAATTGAAGCCATAATTCCAAGGTTTTCTTGTTATTCGGGAATGTAAGCAAATTTTAATACTACATTAGCATAGTCCTTGTCTAATTTGTTTTTCACTACAGCTTGTTGCTGAGAGCATTCTTTTGTGTTTCACTCGGTAGGAGGCAGCTGAAAACATGTTTTTAAATACCAGAAAAAAAAGACATTTGAAGGACTGCTTTTTCTATGCCATCACCACAGTGGAATGTTTGGTGAAATAGCTGAATGTTTTTAGTATAGGGCATTTTCATGGTAGTCCAGCTGACTGGTTTATACATAACTATACCAAATATTTAATACTGCCATATTAAAAGTATAAATTAAGCTTTGAGAATGATGTTTTACATATACACCAGTTGTAGTCCAGAAAAACTACAGATACAGGATCTTATACAGGATCTAGACTGGTATTCAATCAACTCAATAGAGATATATCTATGCATATGTATAAAACTGAGAAATCACATAAATTCTATAATTATAAAAATATATATACGTCAGTAAACCATGTAGAATTCTTTTACATATAATCAATAATTAAAAAGATGCAAACATGGAACTACTAGAGATACAATCAACTCTTAAATAGCCACAGATGGCATATTTAAGGTACAGAATAGCTGTACTCCACAGGTCCTAGCATTGTGCATAGCTGGTACAGCTGGCTTAGTGTTTCAAACACAGACACCTCTCAGATCCATCTGCATTACATCAATGCTTAGTTCATGTCTAGAAATTGCCAATTCTGGGCCTTTCTGAGTTGTTAGCAGACCAGAGCTAAGTTAGTCTCAGGAGAAGTACCTCCATTTTCTCTTCACCAATGTCTGTTTTGATGCCCCTTTATAATAGGGCATACCGATTTTTTAATTCCTTTGGCTAAAGAAGAGACAGAAACCTTGCCTTTTGTATGTTAGATGTTTAAAAGGATGTCGGAAAAAAATGAAGAATTTGGAATAGATTGAGAGTACATTCAACAGGAGAAAGAGCTGTATTGTTAACTGGTGTGTTCTGTGCTTTTCAATGCCTGTCATTGTGCTTCACTGTTATTACCCTTCACAAAAAGGCAGAGTTGCGTCTTTTTGTCCCAACAGATACCTCCACGTATTTACCATGTCTTGATCCATTTTTAGACATGAACTTCTGGAAGAGGCTCGGAGAAAAGGCTTGCCTTTTGCGCAGTGGGATGGACCAACGGTGGTTGCCTGGCTGGAGGTAAGTGTTGGACATAACTCGAAAATGTGAGTCTCATTTGTAGACTGCTTCTGTGTGCTTGTCCTTACAAATCTTAAAAGAGACTGTTACAGCCTCTTCCCCTCCCCCTGTGCACTGTGCTTCCCCTCCCCTTCACCCGTCAGCACTACGTAGATTTTAACACTGGATGGTGTAAATTAGAGACTAGAGCTAAAAAAGGTAAAACAGAATTACAAAGTGGGATTAGGACCAGAAATGCACTTGAATCCCAAATTTTTGAAATCTTTGAATTTCTCAGTCTCTAAATGTCTAGGAACTCCACAGACAGTTTATGTAGAATGATGTGTTAATTTTAAATAAATTTAAAGAATTTGTAACTTTCTGCATTTTAAAAACGTAATGGGGAAAAAAGTGTTCCTCTCACCATTTTCACCTGCAGTGTAAGTGTTCCAGGTTGAAATCTCTCTGATTTGACAGGCAGTGCCTTCATATCTGAAATCCAATGTGCAGAGAGCTGTCCTTTATTTGGAGGACCCAAATGAGTGGGTTTTGGAAATCAAGAAGAAAAAACATTCAGCAGAGCTGTCATCAATTTTGACAAAAAATCGATGACTGTTTTAGGTGAAGGAACTACTCAAAAAATACTTACACAGATGCTGAAGGGAGAAGAAGGCAGAAAGTAAGAATGTTCTTTTACAAATACACTTTTACATGGCAAGGCTGTAACACTTCAATGCAGATACAGGCTCTTTGTTGGCTCAAAGAACAAGTGTCTATTCCCTACTATACCAAGCATCTCTACCTATTCCCAACTTTTCTCCTGCCTGCTCTAGCCATCATCCATTGACCAGCAGTTAGACTTTGTAAAATTTTTCCCTTCAATTGAAAAAAAAAGATCCCTCTCCAAAGCTTTGACAGAAATACGCTAGTGAATAAATGAAAGATGAGAAATGAAAGCAGCTAATTTCTACAAAATTTCTGCTTCACACTGGAGTTGCTGAAGGTACCCAATGAAAAAGACATAAAGAAAACTGCAGAAAGTCAGTACAAGCATTTGCATATGATCTTGGAAAATGGGATTATATCTTCCTTCCCAAAAAATCTCTGTTAATATGGAACAAACCTTAATTTGGCCACTATTTGACTTTTTCGTATGACTTTAAGAGTTCTGTAACCAGATTTATACCAGTCATAATTATTAATTATTACAGTAAAAGCTGATTTGCTGAAAACATGAACATACAAAAGTCTACAATTTCTGATACCAATAACCTTGTCTTTCAAGGTGATCCACAATTTCAAGCAGGTTTTGACAAGTTAAGCCCTAATTTTTTTCCCTTTGATTCTTTTCTGAAAAATAGGATATGTTTCCCACTGTCTGAGAGGGGCTATGAAGAGAAATCTATGAAGTTCTTGGGGGAATATGATGACAGTAGCACAGTAGAGTTCATGAGGAAGTTAATGTTGCAATAGTAAATGCAGATTGAATACTGATTATAAAAAGATATGAGGATAGGAGTAGTGTGTTTATTCAGTGAGCATCAGTGCATTCAGTCAGCAGATGGACACTGTGTGCATTTCATACTCTCCTGAAGAAAAATACAACATACGTCACTTCAGCTAAAGAATAAAATAAATATTAAAGGAGACAAAGGCTGCAATTTAAGAAGTATATTGTGAAATTTTCGAACTTTTCAGGGCTTTTCAGCCTTAGCATTTATTCTTGTTGTTTGTAGGTAGCACAGACATAGTTGAGAAATATTTTTAAGAATTTTGTGTTTTCTTAATTAATTATTGGAAAGTATATCAATCTTGATATCTGAGTTCTCTGTCTAGAATGATTAGGGTTTGTGTTCTCTTTTTAGAGGCTGTTCATCTAACATCATTTTCTGCTAGACAGCTATTTATTGAAGAATTTACTTATTTTGTTAAAGAAATAATTTACCTAATGAGCAGCAAACATTTAAATCTGTTTCTACATGGTGAATAACTCCCAGTGTTTATGATTTTCTGCTTTTCAAGTGCATGCATGAAAAAAATTAATGTCAAAATAAATGAGGTGATGAAACACATTTTAAAGCTATGCATCGTTTTCTCATGGCCCTTTGTTTAAGGGCAGCTGGGTGTTATCTACATAATTTTTGGTTTGGGTTGGTTTTTTTTCTTTCATGAAACTTTGTATTTCATAACAGTTTGTTGGAATTAGATCATGTTTTTAAGGTTTAGACTAGCATTGGATGGAGGGTAGTGGCTAATCCCATCAGTGGGAAGGACTTTTTCAAACACAATGCAGTCATTTCTCAACATTTGTGACACTACAGGACTCAAAGCCTGACTTGAGCCTTTTGCAACCTGACAGTCAAGTCTGTTTTCTCTGTGACATAAAAGTGACCTAACAGCCGTCTTTTATGGAAATATTTCCCAGATAAGGTATAAACTTCTTAATAACCACACAGTTCTTCCCCCTACTGTGTCAAATGAAATGAAAATCCTTTCAATTTGTCACTGCTTTCCAGATTTGCTGGTGAATTTCCTCATTTGCTTGACCTTGTGTGCTGTTTTAGTAAGCCTGTATTAAGGAAAAAAAAAAAAAAAACAACAGTGGAATCAGCTAATTCTGATAGCCTATTTGAGATGCACCTAGCTAGGTCTTTGTTTTCCATTGCATTATCCCTAGAATCTCAGTGATTATGGCATTCACTGCTTATGTTATTCTCACAGGCTTTGCTAAGCATAATGTACTTCATACCACGATTAAAAACCTCATATATAAGTATCCCCAGTATGAAATTGCCTCCTTTGGAAAAAAAAAGCTGTAGACACTGACAGTCATATTAATGAGGCAGCGTAAAATGGGAAAGCTGAGAAAAACAAGAATAATTCACACTCAGTAGAGCCTCTTACAAGATAAAACTAAGTGGTGAAGCAAGGCTGGCCTGGGCTAGTAAGACTAACATAAGGAGAGGAAAAGCATGTAAGTACATATCTTCTAAATCCATAGGTGATGGAGCTGTGCTCACATTTTGCTGCACCTTCTAAACAGTATTCCTAGCTGGGATGTGACACCGTACCAGACTGTTCCCAAATTTACTCTAAAGTCTATCCCTGATAGGTTGGTTGTTTAAAGTGGGCTTGGTTAATTTCTACCAAGAAAATGAAATCTGAGAAGTGTAGGATTGTGCCCCTTGAGTACACCATGTTAAAAAAGAGAAAGCCAATTTAGTACAAAATGAAGAAATTACTTCATTCCTCCTAGATGATTTTCTGTACATAAGATAATCAGATGGGCAGTAACAGTGACTTGTGCTGGTACCTGGTCATTAAAAACCTGGGAAAGGAGCAGCCCAAGGGATGGAGGCACACAGCTCTAAAAATAATTCAAAGCATGCCTTGCTTTTAGTTCTGATTACACTAAGAGCAAAAAGAATTCACATGAAATCATGGCAATTTCAAAGGTTCTGAAACAATTTTGCTTTATTAAAGAGTATGATGTTCAAACTCATTTGTGTGTGTTACCATTCTTATTCAGACTGATAGGTGTCCTGATGATTAATTATTTAATATTGGTCATTAATTAACTGATTATTAGTGGTCACGACATCAAGTCTGACAGAATTTAAGAAGCTTTTGGACAACGCTCTTGGCACATGATGTGATCCTTGAGGCTGTTCTGTGCAGAGCCAAGAGCTGGGCTCGATGATGCCAATGGGTCCCTTCCTACTCAGGATATTCTATGATTGTAATTTCATTCAAGAGATGAAGCAGTGTTTTGGATGAAATATCCTTTCTCTTCACAGCTCTGGCTAGGGATGCCAGCCTGGTATGTCGCTGCCTGCCGTGCCAACGTGAAGAGTGGAGCTATCATGTCTGCTTTGTCCGATACTGAGATTCAAAGAGAAATTGGAATCAGCAATCCTCTTCATCGCCTAAAACTCCGATTAGCAATCCAGGAGATGGTATCACTGACAAGTCCATCAGCACCTCCAACATCCAGAACAGTGAGTCCTGTTCAGCTAACTTTTTCTTCCCGATTTCACCCTACAGGAGTCTGCAGAAAAACTTTTGTAGTAACATAGTGGCCCTATGATAACACATACTTCACAATCAGTGGGAACTGCCTAATAGAGATTCAGAACTACCTGTTCATCAGTTGCTTGATTGTTGATTGCTGATGTTTTTCTTTTATCAGATACTTTTTTTTTAAGCCATTGTTTTGATTACCTTTGATGTTATCTAAATCAGTATTGAGCATCTTATTTGTAATTTTGCCTGTATTTGTGCCTTTCTCTTCCTTCAAATCATCTGTACCAGCCTAATCAGATTGTGTTTCTCTTTTTTGTTTGTTTGTTCTCTTTCTTTATTTCTTTTTTTGGGATGGAGGGGAGGCAGGTGTTGGGAAAGGTTATGTAGGAACACAGCTCTTTGAGTCTTTTTCCCATTCCCCATTTTTGCACCCTTTCAAATGTTATCTAATATGAGACAGCTTTAGGTTCTTCATGCTTTTAAGAGATGCAGTGATTGGAGGTGTGAGGGGACTGTCTGGAAGGCTGAAGTGCCTGTGCATTCAGTGAGGAAGGAAGAGAAAGTGGTGGCAGACAGGAGGGAAGCAAGTAAAGATACACGGAGACACAAGTCTGAAAGGAAAAGGGAATATATCAAATAGAGAAAGGAAGTAGATCAAGGGAGAGTAAGAATGAATGTGCTATGGATAAAAAGCAGGAAAAATAGGCCAAACGGATGAGGACAAAAAGAAACAAGAGAACAAAAGGGGAGTTTTTAATGCTGAGATATGCAGAAAACATGGCATAGAAGTGAAGGACAAAGACTACTACTCAAGTAGGGTAGCTCAGATTTTTACTAGCAAGTTAATAATAATGATAAATTAATTACAATATTTATATTTTGTAATATAGTGTCTTCACTAAATTTATAGAGAATCTTTTGGTGGAAATTAGAATTCAGATACCTTGGAGAGGTACCAGATCCACTGAGCTACATAAGCAACTGGGAACAGCACTATTGATTGCCCTTTTATCTTCATGTTGCTAATGTTCTTTAAATATTGTAGTTCACCATCTGATACTTTCTTCCCTGAGAACAGTTTTGTGTGCCATTACCATGATAATATTATGAATTGTAATGGATTTTACCAAAGTAAAGCAGTAAAGACTCGATATGATGTTTGAATTACTACACAAAATTAATTTTTATTTTAAAAGCATAAGAGGATATTTCAAAGCATAGAAGCATGTACACTTATGCCGTGAGAGAATATTACACTCAAGCTAAAAACACTGGGAATACTTTTGCCTTGTTTTCTTAATTCTGCCTGAGTAACTGTCAGTGCACAAAGCTGCCCCGCCCTGAAACGTGCATTTCTGAGTCCCCAGTCTTTCTGCTTCTCCTCTTCCTCAGGAAAGGAGTTAATTTATCTCAGGTCTCCAGAAAACATAGCAGATATCCATGCCCCTTCCCTGACTCTCCTCATTGTCCTAGTAATAATTTGATGAAAAACAATAAGATGAGGACAAATAGTTTTACAAGTGAATTCTCTTGACATTTTTGATTTACAGGAACATGGTGGAAGTATTCATTATTTAGATTACAATATGAGCATGTGAATTGTGCAGAATATTTAGGCTGGAAAATCTTCGGGAGCTGAAGCTTACCTCTGCACAGAGCTGTGAGCTAAAGGTTGCATTTGCCAGTTGTTTATGAAATGCAGCTTTAATTATTATTCTTTCCTTTGTGGCAGTGCTCTGCCGGATTTCATCCATCAGTTCTAGTTGTAATACTCCATCACATCTGTTCAGAAGCCGCTAATGACAGATACAAACCAAGTTGTCTAAAGTTGTCTCTAGCTGCAGCTCGGTAGAGGCAAGAACGTGGTTGTGCTGATGGTGATGCGCTGTTAACTTACAGTGGTGCTGCCTTTCTTCTTTACCACTGCTTACCTAATGTGGATCCCACCTGCCTTCCTGCGGGCCTTGTCCGTAGCCCTCAGGCAATGTTTGGGTGACCCATGAAGAAATGGAAAATCTTGCTGCTCCAGCTAAAACGGTTAGTCATTCTACTTCCACTTAAAATTGTTTCAGTGCTCAAAAGAGAGTAGGCCTGTTCCTGGTTTAACACAGATTCCGTCTCTTCTGTAGGATGCTGCCCAAAGCACGCTATTAGAAAGTTGCAGGGAGTAATGAAATTGTATTTAAAGAACAGTTACATAATCTTTCAGCAAAAGAATTTACAAACTGTATTGCCATCACAAAAATTGTGTGACAAAACCAGTGTTGGACTTTGAGTATGTAATAGCTTCAGTGCCACTGTGAAACCTCATTTAATGAAATTAAATTGTCATGGTTACGGGTGCAACATTTCCCCTGTAACCTACTCCCTCTTCTTCTAAACAGTGTTTTGTATCTGCTAACATACGAAGAAATAAGAAAAGGCTTGAGAATGATGCATTAGACAACTTCATTAATGCTGAGTCTTTCATGTCCGTACTTGGGTATTCGTGATCTTTGATTTCAGGGGCATGCAGAGTGTCATTTATTTATTGATTTTTGTCAAACCTCTCCCTAAACACTAAAGTAAGACTATTCTTTTTTCAATTTGGAACATATGTTAGTTAGGCTTTGGTTTTTAACACTACATGATAACAACTCCATAAAGGTGCTTATAAAACATGATACAATGTTCCAGTGAGATCTCTGAAAAAAAAAGATCTTCAGTTTGGCAAACTTTATAGTCAGCCCAATCCATAAATGGTGGGAGAGGTACTGGAGCTAAATTTTGATGCAAGAAGGAATTATTTCTTAAAAGTTTATGCTTGTTATAGTATTTAAAGTTTTCTCATCAGCAGTAAGGAAGCCAATTCCCATCAATATATTTTTTTTTAAACTGAGCTCGTTTCCAGTTTAATCATTGTTGGTAGAGATAAATGCAAATATAACAACACTGAACTGACCAGAAGTAGAGTTGATCCTGTTTAACTGGCCAGTCAGAAAAATATAATTTTGCCATAAAAAATGTTATGTAAAAATCTCCTTTACAATAAATTCTCAAGAAGACAGCTTTTTATTGTGAATGTTTCAAAATCAAACTAGAAACAAAAAACTACATCACTAATGCCCAAATTTTTAAGTAAATGTTTGTGTTTAAATTGTGAAACCGTCAAAAGTGTTTAAATAATGCTGTAAAATTTCATCAAGATATAATGATTTTCTATCTTGAAAACTCAGCTACATTTTATGGTTTTGGTCTTGTAATTTTTCAGGTAGTTTAGCCCAGGACATTGCCACTGGCCAGAGTTATTTTATTTGGGCACTTTATGTGTATATTTTCATTTTCGTGAACATGCATATGAAAATCACATCTTTTTATAACTAATTTTATTGTCTTTTTACCTGCTTTACTAATTGCTTCCTGCTGATAATACAGAAAGAGTCTGAAGAAGGCAGTTGGGCTCAGGTATGATCTTTCACATGACTTTTTTAAATTGAAAGTTAATGTAATTGGGTACATCAATATGCATAGTGGAATATAAGATTCTGACAGTATCTCAATGATTGAATTATGATTTACATATTTTAGAGTTCTCAAAGAATATATTCTCTGGGCAGTTTTGTTAGGTAAAGCAGAAAAAGTTACATATGATGTGAATATTTTTCACAAAAGAAATTCCTACATTCCAGAGACATTCTATCTCCCATCTAGAACTAGTAAAAGTCTTTTCCTCATTTTTCAGAATAGGACAATTAAATATGCCATGAATTTGAGAGCTAACTTTTCTAAAATTATACCGAATGGTTTTTTTAGAACAATTGTATAAATCACACCCAAGTATCAGTCTACAAATAGTATTATATAATTTAGTTAGAACTGTTAATTAGCTACATTTTTAAAATTTTTTCTCTCTAATATATGCACACTCTTACATGATCTTGCTATCTTTACTGATGACATTCCTTTTCTCTTCAAAATCTCACAAGAATGAGACATAAGAGGAGTATGTTTTCCCTCATAGATCATATATCCATCTGGCTTACACTGTGTTATTCATTTGTTTATAATGACATTAAAAACAAAGCCAAAGAGATACTTTGTCTTGAAAATGATCCTGAGCGAGATCCTGTTGAGGAAGTGTAAAGCTTGCAATTTATCAATTCGCTGTTCTGTTAAGTTTTGTAATACAAAATAATTAACAACAATGAGATGTAAAAATCTGTTTTGCATTATAACAGGGCAACTCATAAAGATAGGTCAATATGCATGGTTTTTTCATATACTCCCTTCCTCACCCTAGTGAAATTTTAGCTGAACAATGAAGCTTCTAGGAGGAACCTGGTTTGCTCCTATCTCAATTAATTTCTTGACTCTACATATGATGCACTTAGGTTTAAGCTGTTCACAGCTGAGAATATCTCATTAAAATGTAAGCTTGAGTGCCAAACAACTGAAATTAACTTTTAGTATCTAAAGGACTATAGGTGTGTAGCCATGAAGTGTCATTAGATCCCATTTAGGAATTTCTTCTCCCCACTAAACAGTAACATAAGCCTCAGTGGATTTCCTGGAGCCATGTTTGTATTACCAGTTCACAGTTCAGGATTTGCCTGGCATAAATATTCTAGGTCAATTGAAAGCAAGTAAGATTACGAAACACGCAAGTTTTGATTGTGTAACAAGTTTGCTTGCATGTAAAACTCAAAATTGAAAAAAATTCCTTAAAACTTACGTAAGAAAACAAGATACAGGCAAAAGCAGTATCTGTAACAAGTATCTCACAGTGGCTCCCGCTTCTAATGTTAAAACAAAGCAAAACCAGAATTATTAATTTTTTGTTTTAGACATAGTTTTTTTTTGGACATGTTTTGTTTTCTGTCTGTGGTGCAGTCTTGAACAAACTTAAGAATTTATTCCCCCTCTCCGTTTTCTTCTCTCTGTAGACCCTGGCTTATGGTGATATGAACCATGAATGGATAGGTAACGAATGGCTCCCCAGTCTGGGTTTACCTCAGTACCGAAGTTATTTTATGGAATGCCTGGTAGATGCAAGGATGTTAGACCACCTGACAAAGAAGGATCTGCGTGTGCACCTAAAAATGGTGGATAGTTTTCATCGGTATGTTGGCATAAAGACTACACCTATAAAAACGCTTATGTGTCTTCTCTAGTGCTCAGTGCTGCACAAAATAAAAACACTTGCTGTTGTTTTGGTGTGGAAAAACACACAGCAAAGCGAGGGCTGACTGTCAGAAATCTGAATTGCGAGAGATTCCTTTAGTAATAGCAACCACATTGCAATTATGTCTCTCAAAACCAAGATTTTGGTACAGATAAATTTCGTAATGAGCAGGGAACCATTAATATATCAATAGACTCTTGACAATACAGAAACAGTAATAATTTAAGTGAAGTATCAGAAAGTGTTAGACTAAGCTTCAAAGCCTTGAGATCTTATAATAATGAAAAGCTATTGTGTGTAGCACATAAAACCTGTTAACAGTACAAGCAATTTGACAGTTGTTGGGTTACCTAGGGATATAGCTAGGAAGCTAAATTGGAAATATGGAAATAAAGGCATTTAGACTTTGGGGAGAATGAGGTTTATGTGACAAGAAGTGAATTTCTTTTTAATATATTGTCTGATTTGTCACTTTTTTAAAGCCTGATTTGACAAAACATTTCACGGCTCACAAGGGCTGACCTTTTCTGAATACTCTTTTAATGCTTTGGGTTTCTTATGTCAAAACAGTTATTCAAACATACTCATTTTGGTTTTTTCCATTTAATTCCTGAAGTCTGTGGGGTTTTTTTACTGGTTTAGCTCTCCTCTCTGTTCTCAAGATTTCCTACATGGGCACCATGAAACACCTCATGTGAAGTGCAGGAAATACATCCTACATATGTTCCTATCTTCTAAATTACCTTTATTAACTCTGTAAATGTTTCTCTTTAAATAACAGAACAAGCTTGCAGTATGGAATCATGTGTTTAAAGAGGTTGAATTATGATAGAAAAGAACTGGAAAAGCGAAGAGAAATGAGTCAGCATGAAATAAAAGGTGATAGTTCCTGGGAATGAATACTGGGAATGTTTCTTCTTTTGAAGCTTGACAGTTAACCCATTGTCATGCAATTTTAGCAAAGCATTTCAGCATGTGCTTTAAACAAAACTAACGTAAGTCCATCTTTCTTCAGAACACATCCCATCTCCTTAAATTAGGCACAGTTAAGTACTTAGCTAAATTAGGACTGCAATTCTGAATGGTGGTTTGATACATACATTTTGCTAAATTGGATTTTGGGTATGGATCTTATCTGATCCTCTTTCAGGCTCAGAAGTAGAAGGCCAAACAGTTTGCAGCTCAATGGGATGTGCTGGGGGCAACACTAAAAAATGGGAGCACTCAGGACCCTAACACTATGCTCCAGCTTGTGAAAACCTTTGCCTTTGATTTCTTTTGTCAGAATGTATCATAGAAAATGCTGCTTGGAGGGGTGACCGCTGAGGCAGTTGATTGGTACATAAGAATAGTTCCTAACAAAACTGGCTTCATTAGAAGATTTCACAGCTGATTCTAAAGATTTTTTCTGTATAAAGCTCTCTAGAGCAGTTGCAGGCTCACCGCATGGTTCTTTTTATATATAACAATTAGGGTGGCTGGGTTTTTTCCAACTATCAGGAATGAATTCTTTGATTCCTTTGAGCTTTTCCAGCTCGAGTGACTACAGCAGTTAGCACTTCACAAGAACAATGCTGATTAGAAGAGCAGAAAAAAAAAAAGGTGAAGGGCTACAGTGACTGTGCATTTGCTCAAGGCATGCACCAATGCAGAGACTTTGCCTTGGATGTGCAGGCGTCAGTGCTAGTCACCCCAAGTGGGTCTAGCTGGAGACTGACAGAGGGGAATTGGGTATTGGTCTCAAATTCTGCTGTGGCTTCAGTGCTGGTTCCTGCTACGACAAGGGTAATAATACAATAATACAATAATCCACAGCCTCCTTCACCTTGTCATGCATCGGTCAGTTATTCACGGTCCCAGGTGGGATTTGGTCTCTGCCTGCCACCGTGTTTCAGCTGATCCTGACCCCAAAGAGTGGGATGCTCTCAGCCAGGCGATGGAGGAGTTCTGCTCCCAGAACAGACACACTAGCTGGACTTGTAAGGGTTCAGGAAAAAGCCTCATCACTTAGTAAGAGAAAACTCAGTATTCTCCCACTCACAACTATAAAGATCAGTATAAGTAACTCTTTTTTTTTTTTTTTTTAATCTTACAGGCAGGGCAGAATACTTTTTTTATAATAGCCAAATCTTCAAAAATGGTTTCCTAGCTCATTTGGTTGCCTCAGCTTTGTAATTGGTCTGGACCTTAACTCTACCAGCTTTCTGCACTAAAAATAGCTTGTCTCTAAAATTGTGAACTAATCTTTTACTTTATGGCATGTTAGAAAATGATAGGTACTGACACAATTCTCAAGATGTTTAATACAAAACTCCCAAGTGAAGCCTTGAGGAACAGATATTTCTCCTGTGGCCTTGCACTGTAAAATCCTGCCTAGAAACTGAAAAGGGTATATATAGGAAGTAGGAGGAATTGCATTGTGGAGATCCCCTCTGCAAGCACATTTCTCCTTTGGAAATGTTATTTAGAATAAACATTTTGCTTGAAAGTAGTTAAAATCACATATAGTTTTTGAATAGGAGGTACTAAAGCTATATGAATAGTTTGCTGGCATTCCTCATGTAAGAAATAAAGCAGTAAGACATCCACAGTGCATGCACAGCTACACACATGCACCTGTACAATTTGGAAGCTGTCAGGTATCAGGAGACTGACCTGGTGTTACGTCCTTACAGATGTGCTGGTATGGAGCAATGATCGAGTCATACGCTGGATACAAGCCATTGGCCTCCGAGAATATGCAAATAATATTCTAGAAAGTGGTGTACATGGTTCACTTATAGCACTGGATGAAAACTTTGACTACAGCAGTTTAGCTTTATTATTACAGATTCCAACACAAAACACACAGGCAAGTTTACTTATGCTACTTCTGGTTAATCTGTACCCTTATTACCTTTTAATCATCTTCAACCATTTTAATTGTTTACTTTGGTATCTCTAGGCACGGCAGATCCTTGAGAGAGAATACAACAACCTTTTAGCACTAGGAACTGAAAGACGACTTGAGGAAGTAATTTATTTTATTTTCAGTATTTATAAAATATCACAGTAAAACATTAAAATTAAATCAAATGCATGAACACATGTTAATTTTCACATTGTTAAAAACAGTCAGTTACAGCTTTAAAAAAATTTAGGAATGCCCATCAAGGTTTTTAAAGTAACCTCAGTTTGGCTACATATTTGTGTCATCTTAGATGCTAAATTTGACACTGCACTCTTTCTTACCTTAAGATGAACATTTTCCAGAGGGGAAACATGCAGAATGGAGTGGAAGTTTTGCTGGCCAAAGCAGGTGCTGGGGGATGTGTGTGGGTGGGATGCCTGTGCAGTCTATTCTTTAGGACACACACACTTTTTTTAAAAATAACGAAGTAGATTTTCTGTTTGTTCTTTATTGCTTTTTTTTCCTTCAAAGTTCTTCAAAGTTAATCAACATTAATAGAGTGTGATTTGGGGCAGTTATCTGGGAAGAGAAATCTCAAATCCAACTATGGAAATTATTTATCTTAACATAAGAGTCCAGTGCAAAAGTGTTCAAGTTTTGGACTTCTGCACATGAGGAGAATAAAACTTTTAAGGACTTGCTGAAAATGTCTGTGCATGCACATGAGTGATTAATCCTTTTTTAGTACTTTATGTAAGCCTCCTAATACAGTAACAAACCACTTTCTGTCACTGTATAAGAAAGTTCTACTTTAGCTGATACTAAACCCCTTGACTATATCAAGCCAAAGATTTAAGAAGAGTTTTCCACCCCAGCATTTAATATTTCTAAAGCTTTTACTTTTACAAGTATGTCTCAAATACATTACAGTGACTGGATGCAGTGCAACAGAGCAGGGTAGTTGTTGTGGAATACATTTGGCAGTGGTAGAGATAGCACACAGCAGGATAATTAATCAAAAAGTTTCATTTTGCTTTATCAAATACAACTCTGTGTTGACAGAGCGATGACAAGAACTTTAGGCGTGGCCCCTCCTGGCGCCGGCAGTTTCCCCCACGCGAGGTTCACGGGATCAGCATGATGCCAGGCGCATCGGAAACGCTGCCGGCCGGGTTCCGGCTCACCACCACATCAGGGCAGTCGCGCAAGATGGCGAGTGATGGTATGCACTCATTTCTGCACTTCCTCTTGGAAAGCACCAGGCTCGTCCTAGCATGCCAAACTGACTTAATGCATGTCAGTCTCGCACCACAACAACTGTGTTCATTTAACTAAGATGAACGGAGTCTGGGAGAGTTGAATTAGGGAATGGAAAAGCACTGACTTGGCATATTATTGATTTTTTCAGGTTTGCTTCAGACTGACAGTGTTTATTTAAAATACAAAAAAAAGGCCATTGCACTATCCTACATCTGTAAAGGAAACATTCAGAAAGACAGGAATTAATTACTAACTTTCAACTAAGACTGAATATAATATCTAAGCAAATTTTTCATCCTTTTAGCCTCTCGAGCAGGTGGAGTGTGTTTTACAGAAGGAAATTAGAAAGGGCTATCACCTTTATTTTCCTATCTAACTTTCAAACTAAACAGCTTAGCCTTGACCATCAAATAACTGAAGTTGCTAACAAACAGTTACCATCAGATGGGTAGTTAGCAAATACTGAAAATCGGGCACTAATTTAATTAATATATACCATTCTTAATTTTCTCTGGAAATCTTCTGGTTTCCAAAAGATGTGCTAACTCAGAAACGAGTGGAAAACTAACAAGCAGATCATAATTTAAAAGTAAGTAAAATTTACAAATTATTTTAAGAGAGCAGGCAGAGGGAAAAAATTCCATCACAGCTACTCCTTCAGGTATTTGGAAGATAAAGCCAAGTATACCTGCCAGAAGTTCTGGGAAGCATTAGTACACAGATTGCCCCATTTAAAATACTGGCAGTTATTTCATCATGATAGGATTTAGGTCTATGAATAGACTTACCTCAAAGTAATTTAATACACTGCTTGTAGAGATTACATCCTGTAACTTGATAATGAATTTGGTATGACAGTATTGCCACCTAAATTTCATTAAAGCCATCTAAATTCCATTGAAGTTTCTCACCTTTAAAAACAACACTTTATAGTTGCAGTTAGATGGAATAATTTACTGATTGCATCACTGAATTCCATTGACTCCTAGCTCCCGTGGCATTTCCATAGCCCACATTACTGTAGTATGTAACAACCTTATAAACATTCATGGATTTCATCTTCCAGTCATGGTATGATGTAGAAAATTACATTTCCATTTTACCGATGTGGAACTAAGGCACAAGGGAGATTTAGTGACTTACTTGAGGTCTTCCAGTTAATTCTTGAGCTGAGTACACTGAACTCAGTAGACTTAAAGGGAAGCAATTTTGAACACCTGTATCTTCATCCAGGATTTGGCTTCCTATCTGCAGTAAGAACACAATAGAATTTAAACAGCATGATAGGTAAGAGCATTAGGACTTACAACAAAATAATGACAAAATTGAGTTTTAAACTGTATTCGCTTTAGACAGATTCCAACAGTACATAAGATGTGAAGAAATGCTGAGTTTGAACTACAGCATGCTCATATTATGTCAGAGAAAGCCACAGAGCAATTTATCAGCCACCCTTCCAGTGGTAAACAGACTGATATATTTTATTGATGATTCTAAAGAGGTTCTGGTTTGTTTCCTTTTTTTTTTCCCTTCCCAATTTGCAGTTGCTTCATCACGACTGCAGAGGTTAGACAGCTCAACAGTTCGCACATACTCATGCTGACAAGGCCTAGCAAAGAAGCCAGCACTGAATTGTTGTGAGTATTCTGTAGGGGCCATCATGAAAGCTTTTTATAACTGTACACTACCCCCCACATTATCCAAGCAAGAACTAGCATGGAGCAGAGGACATAACTGAAGACTCACTAGGGTGGTCATTTGGTCAAGAAAACAGTCTTAATCTCAGTCCAGAGGATGCTACCAACCATAATATTTTGTGGAGATGGCAGAAGGCACAGGGAATGAACTTACTTTATGAGAACTTGAAAGAATTCTACTAGGAGCTGGAGTGGGGGGCAATGCTAGTAAAGCAGAAGAGACTTACTTTTTTTTTTTAAATTAAAGCTATGGCTCAATTTAGAACATCAGGTAGCTGCCTAAAGTTAGAACAAGACTTACCCACACAGAAAATCTTTAAAAATTTTTCTATTACAGAGATTCCTGCACTTCTCAAATCATTCAGAATTGACAAAGAAAGGATAATCTGAGCCAGATGCAATTTAGGATCAAATTTAGTATTGGAATTCATGTTAAATTTTTCACCATATATCTTTTGAGTGTGGCTGTGAATATCACAGTCACTGTTCCAGAATTCTGTGGAAATACAGTGTTCTATTTTATCCTAACTTTTGCAAAAAATACTCACATGATGAGTACTTACATCAATATGGCACCATTTCATGCTAGCATTTTCTCGGTAAAAGTTTCCCTTTAGTTACTTGGGGAATTGTAAGGCAGCTAAAAAAAATACTTGAATATCGCCAAACCCTCACCAGGCATCAAACATGCTTCAATAGCTTTCACGTATTGTAGGCAAGATATGCAAGAAAGTTTTGGTTTGGGTTTTTTTTTTTGATTCCCAAGACTGGGACAGACTTGGGGCCATCAAGATTTTACTAACTCTGTGTAGGTTCAAAAAGTGCTTAGGAATAGCAAATGTTAACAGTGGGAAAAGTAGATTGCTCAGGATCCTACTGATGACATGAGCTTCACTTCATAGATCTTCAAAAGACTGCAAGAGTATAAAATCTTAATCTTAGTAAAAAAGGGAACTTTTTGTGCCACCCCTGAAAAAATAAGCTTGGAGGGTGTCATTATTTTTTGGGCTTGGTTTGGTTTTTCTGAAAAACTAAAGTTTAGCAGCTGGTTCTCCAAAGATGATGATGAAGCACATAAACTATAGAAATCTTTCTATGTGTATGCATGTATAGATTTGAGTATGGTGTTGTATCAGTAAAGTCAATGACAGGACTCTCACGGGGTTCAGTGGTGACAGAAACTGAAGGCAGAGATGTGAACCTTTTCTTCTATGTGCTTCAGAATTGCAATGTTGGAAGCAATAAAGCATGGCCAAGAAGTTCAAACACCAAGCTGTCTCTTAGGCCAATAGTAATGGGCCAGGCACTTGAGGTGAGGCTTGAAGAGTGCAACAAAGGCAGAAATGGAAAACTGATGTGCTAACAAAAATTAATTTAAGATGATCCAAGCCATTTCTTCCCACTATATTAAAAATTATTTTAGAAGTAGCAAAGCACAAACAAAAGTAAAGTAGCAGACTTTTCTGGCACTATGTATGTATGGGAGCTGTGTATTTTGAGCAAAAAGATGTGTATATAAAGTTATACAAGCTGTACAACTTAACTTCAATTTCTGTTGGAGTATTAGTAGTGTTTAAGTATCAGTGATATGTATCACATCAGTACGTGCTGCTTGTCCACTATTCTTCCAATTACATCCTAATCTTAAGTGCTTGAGAGGTCTACAAGAATATCAAATTTGCATCTACATTGTAAAGGCTAATATATGAGATTAACTGACATTAATGTACTACTATTTATCTTTTCACTTACCGTATACTCCTTTTAGAGAAGGAACAAGATGGTGTGAACTAGAACTTTAGTATATGCACTTTCTGTAAGAGCAATTTCAAAATGCCACGCAGGTTAGAAACCAAAAAGCAAGTTAAATGATTTTGGATTCCAGTACATTATATTAAAAATCAAAACAACACCCCACCCCTCCCCCCTCCCCCAAAAACCCCATGCAGGTTCGCTATTATATCAAACTTGAAAATTTAAACAAATTGCCTGCAACTCAAGAATGAATGCATAAACAGAAACTGCTCATAGAGGGGGATATCAGATTGAAGGGCAACAGAGGAGTTTTCAGAATTTTGTCATCACAGTTCCTGAGTAACAGTTTCTTCACGGAAGGAGCTGACTGATACTTGGACAAAAGGCAAGATTATTCATTACAACATGCCTCCTGAAATTTTCCAGATCCAGCTTAGACTGAGACCCAGGCTTTTGTAACACCTTGGCTAGACTACATCAGCAGCTGTGTTACTCTGGTGAAGTATCTGTATGCACAGAACCAGGAACTAAGCAGCAGAGGGGAGGGATAGCTGGACGAGCTACCACACAATAGCGAGATAACAGAGTTTTTAATATAGTAAAAGAGAACATGCCTACAAAGAGCAGGCCAAAAAGAAAGCTGCAAACGGATTCCATGTGGAACAAATGCAGATGGCATGTGATCACAGCAGGCTGCAGATTCTTGCATTCTGCTACTCTTGTAGAGACATTCTCTTACAAAGATAGTCAAAGCCTTGTATTCAAAATAGTTTGTGCCAACAACATCAGTTTGGTACAACCTTCCAGAGTCTTTATAGTGTTTCTTCACAGCAGCTGTGTCCCATTCATATGCTTTCAATTTGCATTTCAGGTGTTTTTTTTGAACATTTGTTGAAACCACAATGAGCTGCCAGAAACCATGAGAAGACATTCTCAGTACAGTTATAGGAGCATACTTTGCACAGCCCTGTTTTAGTGCACTTGGTATCAGAAATTTAAGAACAGTTAAGGCTGCTGGTGCTAGCCATTTAATGTTGCAAAGAAATTTACTATAGAGCACACAGGGCCTATCAAGCTTTCTGCTGTGGTGGCTACATGTGGTGGCCCAGCTGAGCAGCTGCAATTCCCTTACACAGCCAGTGGATTTGGCACTCACACTATCCAAGCTTTCCCAACACTTTTAACTTCTAAAACATTTGTCAATGCCAACTCAGAAAGGTCAGTCAGGACAGATTTCTTGCCACAAGCTGGAGCAACAGAACATATTACTTTAACTTTTATTCTAATGGAATACTAAAGGAGATCTGGCAAAATCAATTATGTACTTTACCAATGAAGGGTTGCAAAGAGGATTTGTAAAGACAAATGGAGAAGCAGCATTCCAAAAAGATGTGAATGATAATCTGGAAGCAGCAGGTCCACAGCAAAGAAACCATCAGGGTGAAAAAGGTAAACGCTATCAAGCTGCAGTAAATAGGAAGAAGAACCACGAAGTACATCAGCAAGATCTGCACAGTGAAAATGTGTGTTTAGCCTTGTGCCAAACAGGCAAAGGGCTCCAGATGCAGGAAACTAACCCCAGTGCTGAACCAAAACAGCAGGAAAACAACTGCAAAATGAACATAAGCAGCAGTCTGTTTTGACTGAGGACAATTAGTAAAAGATTAAAATGCATTATTCGTGAGTTTATGTTGCAGATAAAATTAAACAAATGCATGCTTCCCACAGATACTCAAAACCCATGTTTTAGTAACTTAGTTACTAAACTACTTACTTAGTGCTATATTTTCTGTTTTCATTGCACTTTAGACTGAATTAGAATCATAGAATCTTGCTAATTAATGTTTATTTTTTTCTCTTAGATGTCATCTCTTTCTTCTACTTTACCTGAAGTGCACTACCACTACTTAGGAAAAGAGCATTAAAACTCTGCAAAAACAGGGTAATAGGGAAGAGAACACATAAGGTTTATCATACAAACAGATATGATGTTCCTTTAATGTATTGGTTAGTTTAAAACAAGAATAAAAAAACCCTGAATTACTAAAATAAAAAAGGAAGAAGAAAAACAAAACAATGTCCCCCTTTTTTCTCAGCATCTCTGTCATCAAAAATTTGACAGTAGTGCACATCCAAAGCTTTTATCAAATGAAGCCACTCATCTTTACATTGTTACATCTGTTTTATTGTAAAATACTAGACATTTACGTATTTACTGTGTATGTATTTCTTTTAAAATGTGTAAGTCTTATGTAAATGGATATAAATATGATTTTTTAAAAATAAAATCTATGGTACATGGGGTCTCAGTGCAAACATTTGACAATACAGTGTCAATAATACTGTTTGTATCTTTCCATTCCACCATTTTTACAGTTTTTGGATTGTAACAGTCAAATGAATATGTTTAGCAGAGTTAGAAGCTTCAACATGTTCCTACTGAGAAAAATCTGTCAATATTTAAAGCTGAACACCTGCCTCTGATGATGTATAACAGAATGACATAACCTGGAACTGAAGCCAAAATGGACCTCTAAGGATAAAATGAAAATGTCACATACCTACAGAGAAGCACCATGATGGCTCATCTCTTAAAAAAAAACAAATAAACCCAGAAGATCTGTTTCTTTAAAAAAAAAAAAAAAAAAAAAGGGCAATTTAATAAAACATGATTTATACAAAAAACCCAAAAACTTTCTTCTATGTTACCTGCGGACCAAGAAGAATCTTGCTTTACCAAGAGCCAGCCACCTTTTCGTTCCAGGATCTTCAAACACCAGCCAGCATTGGAAAAGTAAATCTAATATTTGCATAGAATCAGATTCTTGTTTCCAGATCTATTAAGCAAAGAAAAAGAAAGAAAAGAGAAGCCAAACCCCACCATTTCTTCATTCTAACAGGGCATTAGGCAGGCTCCTGTCTAACGTTATGCTTTTAGCCAAGATGGCCTTGCTGAGACTTCACAGAAGTCAGTTTTATCAGAGGAAATAACTGAAAGACAGAGTGGTTAATATATAGTGTATAAAAGTTTAGAAGAGCAACTATTACCTGCTGTGGCTTTATTTGGTGGTGTTATTGTTGTTTATTCTTTGTTTAAATGGGAAGTTTCAAAGTAAGACCTACTTAATAGTCATTTACCTATTTGCTATTTTTCTGCTGCTTTATCTTAGCTCAAGACCTGTCTTTTAGTTATTTCTTTTAGCAGTTTGTTCTGCAATGTTTGCACGTACATAAACATTTGTTTTGTCTATTTTTATTTGGCAAACTTCGGTCAATCAGATGGTGAAAGATTTTTCTCCCCCGATGTCAATAAAAAAAAGAATTCAGTGCTATTTGTGTTCATAAGTCTATTAAGTTTGGTACATAGTAGCATTAAGTTTGGAAACCAGATGCTTCTCATAGCTACGCATACGCGTATTTAGACACTAACAGGGATGAGTTACGATGGATTTACTGGTGAGAATCTTCCACGAGAGGGAGCACAGATCTTGCCGATGGGTGCAAAGTGCCGGCAGGGTTATAGCACACAACTGTAGAAAGTCAGGGTTCTTGTACGCACAGTTCCTCGGACTTGGCCAACATTCTTCTCCTCCCTCAGCCTCCTTTTGGATTATTTTAGTGCAGAATGTCACAAAATAAAGCAATGCAAACACCACTGTCAGTGGCTGCAGTATCATGTGAATACACGTTCCCTCATAAGCACCAGCTCTTGTTTTACAGAATTCCTTTTGCATCCCACACTAAAACTTAGGGGGCAAAGGGAAATGAATTGCGTTGGGGAAAAGAATGAGCCAGATATTACAACCAATGTAGAAGTTATCCTGCCCAGGAGTACAGCACTCCCAAATTATGTATTTCCAGCACCCCCAAATTATGTATTTCACAGTGGAAGAAAACAGACCAGAAGAATTTAAAATAGTATTATTGTGACTTCAGTTTTGATTTAAGGATAACATCAAGTCTCCTAATTCATCCCTGTCTCTCTCATACAAGCTGAAGCTCTATCCTCTACATCTAGAAACTGCGGTTATGCCAAATGTTGCCTACTTGGCTCTCCTTTCAGTACACTAACTACTACATTTGCCCCTTCCAGACAAGATTCAATAACTCACTGACCATTCAAATCTACCCACTTGCTGCTTCTCTCTAAAAAAAAATTAAGAAAATTACTGCTGTCCTACTATTTGTTAAATGGGCTTGTTCTTCTCAATGGTACACCCAGGTTGCTGGGCAGCAGCAGAGCATGTACAAGGGTAAACTACTCCTTCTCCCTTTCTTGAGCTCAGCTCAAAGCTAAAGACAAAGCATTCTGCAATTGCAGTTCCTCAGCAAAAGGCTCCTCTGGAAAACAAAAGTAATCGCCATGAAACAATGATTTCCCCATACTGTATTGCTGCAATAAGGTGCCTTTCTTTGTCTGGGTCTTCTTAAGGTTGATGCATGAGACATGGCATTTCTGGAATCCTCCGCATTACCAGCATGGTAGTATAGTGAGCACACCTGAACACTCTGTCCTTCTCTTTTAAAATACAAGTCTGGATCAGAAATGACTCCTACTAAAAGAGAGAGAAAGAAAAAGAAAAAAACACCGTATTTTTTTGTTAAAAAGAGAACATTCAAAAAAAACCAGCTCAGGCTTCCTCAGAAAACAGAAGTTATTACAAATATTTTTGTCATGGAGACACCTTAAGAATGTTACCTATTGAAGCTCTTAATAAACTGTTCAGAGGAAAGATAATTGTTTCTTGCTAATATTCTTGTAAGCACAAAGCCCTTCAGAAAGGTGAGCGCATGCCTAAATATCTATTACTAATGCTCTTGGGGGTTTTGTGGGGTTTTTTTCACCTCCTTAAAAGAAGAGACCCAAACTAGAAAACAGTTTACTTTTCCTTACAAATGGAGAAACTGGTGTAGGAGTATGAGCTAGCATTGGGAAAATGATGCAAGATCTAGGAAATTAATTCTCTTCTCCTGCATCTATTGCAGGATCTTTACTAGAGAGTTTCTGCCCTCACTAATTAGTTCTCCTCCCCTGGTTTTGCAATTACATGGTGGCTGCAGCCAAGGTAATGATAGCAAACATACACAGCGTCTCACCTTTGTTATAGTAACGGCCACACACCTTGTGAATGTGTCACAGTTTCTCTGTGATAAGACCCTTGTAGTGTCTCACTGATTTAAAAAAAAACACACCACTGACAACTCCCAAGAATTCCCTCTTGCTCTGTAACTGTTCAACACAGGTTGCTAAGTTGCAGCATTGTGAAATGGAAAAAGTCTCTGCAAGTCAGTCCATTATTTGGCATGGGCCTCCTGTTAAAGCGTTTGTACTTAAATAATTCATCTAACTGCCACTTCTATAAGAAGTACTTCAAGAAAGTTATAAGGACATCTCTGAAGAGCAAAATTATTCCCACTCTTAAATCACCAATCTGTTTATTTAGCATATCTACCATAAAGCATCATTAGCCTTTACTCAGTCTTTGCACGTTTTATTCCCTGTTCGGATTGTGATTTTCAACTAAAGCGAATAGCTGAGAGGGAGGCGGGTACCTTATACAATGATTCGGCAAGAAACAAGTACAGCGCAGGCTCAAACTGGGCTGTTTTAGCATGACTGCATGACCTGGTTCAACGTGACTGGCCCAGCTGTCTGCAGTCCCTACTGAAAAAACACATGGGTATTTTATTTAGTTATGTAACTGGTAGAGCTCACCAACTCCACAACAGCATGACAGGCACAAGGCACCACCAGGGTATGGCTCATATTAAGTGGCACCTATCACCTTTTAGCTCCTACATCAATCTGTTGATTTATTTCATCACTTTACACGGATATCATCCTTACCTCTACCCACCACTACATAACAGTATTTCTAGACTCTTTTGAGGACCTCTCTTATACAACAACATCTGAATTTGTCTGTTACCTACTGTTTCTTCCTCTAGTAAGCACTGCTGAGTTTGAGTAACTCCTCTGCTTTTAAACTTTACTGGGAGCATCTATTTTTAAAAGGACTTTTACATTTATTGTTCAATAAATACCTGAAGTTTGAGAAGTAGTATATGTAGAAAGTGTATCCTCCATCCCCTGGCTTGTTGAGAACCCTGTAACAAGTCTGAAATGGCCTATAAAGTCCAGAATCGGCTGCTTAGGATCCATATTTGCTAAATTTCTTGGTTATATGTATCTCAGCCTAAAATGTTTAATTATGGCAGCAAAAGCACATTCCGGTTGTCCTTATCATAAGGGATACAAACCACAAAAAAAAAAAATTACCAGAAAATGCAAAGGGTAAATGCCTGTCTTTATTTAACATAAATGGGTTTTTCTGCATATTACTGTGGGCTAATCAAGATTTTCAGAGATTTGAAAGCCAGAAGTTATTTATCATGTTACAAAAAAGATTCTTCACAAAGTTACTGAGCAAAAAAAATTATAGAAATCTGATTTATAGCAGAGAGACTTATGAAAAAAAAAGAAATTGAAATCAAGAGAACTAATCTTAAAATTTTTAATTTTAGAAAACCCTGAAAGACAAAAGCTTATAATTTACAAGTAAGAACAATTTATGTCTGCAACAATTTTCACAATCGAATTCTTAGTTTTTGCTGTTCTCTGTTCATGACTTACATTTTGTAAGCTGATTTAGCCAAACTCAAGTTATTGGCCACATTATAAAATAACAGATTGAAATGTAAGGTTACATGACACCATATAAGAAGGATAATCTAATGACTCCTTCCCTTTAAGACTACAGGAATGTATTAATTCTATTTGCAATTCTTAGCCATCTTAATAAGCAGTATATATTGACAGCATGCAGAAACTTTAATATGTGTCAGTGGCTGTGGCAAGATGGTAAAGAACACAGTAATGTTTCTGCAGTAAAAATATTTAGTGTGTGGTATTCTTAACAAAAAAAGAGCTTCTTTGTATACTTGAATAACTGAAATGCTTGTTATGATGTATTATCCCATTTAATTTTTCTTTAGAAGTTCTTCAATGTGTTTAAACACACTAGAATCTTCAATGGTTGGTGTTATCTGAAAAGGAAGAATACAGAAGCATGTGATAACAGGTAAGAATTTCATTTAGAGATTCTTCTAAATTTATACTTCAAAAGCAATCAAGAAAAAAGTATCTGTAAAGCTCTGAAACATGAAAATCTTTTGGATAATCTACAATAGAAATAAAACATTAAGTACTACCTGAAGTCATGGACCAGTTGCAGAACAGTCAAGAGAATCAAAACCATCATGTTATGCCTCGGGATGTGCATGTGTGCCTAATCCATTGAAGCAAACATCTCCAACTTACCTTGTATGGCTTTCCATTGACAAGTGCAGAAAGAGCAGAACGTGGAATCTTGCCAGAGCGTGTTTTTGGTAGCTGAGTCACAAACATCCCCTTCTGGAAAGCTGCTACTGGACCAATGTTGGTCCGAACTTGCTCAATAATCTCTTTCAAAATCTTACCCTCTTGTGTCTTTATACCTAGTGAAGAAGGTAAAATCCTTTATCTTTTCTGAGACTTTTGCAAGTGTTAGTGACATCCGTTATCAGTGAGCTCTCACCTTGTCTCAGTACACACAGTGCAAATGGAACATGTCCTTTTAAAGGATCCTCCTGGCCCACAACAGCACAGTCTGCCACAGCGGGATGGAAGAGAATACACTGGGGGATAGAAAAGAAGACTAAACTGAACTAATAATAGATAACATTTCAGTTAAAAAAATGGCATACTCATGAACATAAAACAGACTTTTTCTTACATTTTGACAGCAAGAGGTCAGTACACCTCAGGATTCCAATTACATGTGTTGAAGATGTACATGTGTATATGCTTTCATATATTACTCACGCATGGTTTTCAAACAAACAGAAGAAATAAAAACTTCGACAGCACAAAAGAGAAATACTGAACAAACCACAGGTAATTTCCTTACAGCTTTGGTTTTGTTAGTGAGATCTTTGCTGGAACAAATAACATTTGTCTAACATTATGAGTAACATGGGACTTAAATGCATGGAGTAAGGACCAAAACCACAGAAGCACTCCTATTTATATAAAGAATTATAAAGTCATATTGGTCCATTCTCTCTGACTCTTATTTTACTGTTCTTTGTTGCTGTAAAAGCATAGTTTCAACCAAGGCCAAATACATACCCAGCCTCGCTTGCAGCCAGCCTGGCTCAGCTCACTCTCTTGGAAACATTAAATCTCAGCTTCCTGAGACAAAAAAGGGAATTAAACTAGAGCCTCCCTCCTTCTAATGTTTACATAACATCACATCGATAAAATATCTCAAACTCTTTTAGGTTAAAAAAAGTAAGAGATGCTCTTTTCCTTCCAATTAGCCAGCTGAGATACTCACTTCCTGGAAAACAGTCACCAAGATGTCTCAGTACATACCAAGATGTACGTCACCAAGTCTAGGACAAAGTTGGCCTTAAGATGCCAGCAGCTGTGAATCCTCTTCCAAAGCAACTGGCTCTTTTCAGTGCACCTTGGGGCATTTTGCTGTCAACAGTGCTTTCAGCACTTTTCAGTCCTCTGGATTCAACCACAAAGAGGACCTAATTTGACCCTACACAGAAGCCACATAATGTGATTGTGCTTCTCAATTTATCTGTGCATACAAGGGCTATGTGCTTGCTAATAACTGAACTTCACATACTGTATTGTCAAAATCAAAGGGAGTGGGATGACTAAGTTTTAGGAATAAAGGCACTTTTTGGTTGTTTTTATTAAGTAGGAATACCACATTTGCATTGCCTACTCATAGAATGGTGAGAGAATAAGAAAGACAGAAGAAGTACAGAGAAGACAGGAAAAAAAACCTGAAAGAATGGAAAGCTAAATCACTGTTGTTCCAATTAACAAAAGGGAGGCTCTTGTATGACCTGTCTGTGAAACTGATGGGGGAAGGAACAATTCAAAGTGTTTATGATAACCCATGTTCAAAACAGATTTCATCATCCTTAGGCTTTATAGTCAAAACAGGAAGGAGAAAGTGGCTCCATGTGTCATGGTCAGTACAACACACACCAAGTAGCTTTTAGCAAAACAAATCTCCTCAATGTGTTTCTAGAACACTTTGTCAGAAGCTATACTCATTTCACAAACTATGATCCTAGAAATGTCCCATGCTAGAAAAAAAGGCAAATGGAAAACACTGACCTGACAGTAGATGCATGCTCTATCAAAGTACTGAAGCATGACCATTTATGCATAGCTTTTGAAACTGGATTATTTTTCACAGGAATTAAATAGGATGTGCACAAACTAAATATAGAAGAGTGCACAGGGCTTATCCCAGAATTAGAAGGGTAGAAGAGCCTGCTACAAAAAGCTGAATATACACAAATGCATTTAAATTCAGGTGCAGTCTACTTTGTCCAAAAGTCATTGTATCCACATTGACAAATCATGTACAAATGAATCTTATGCAAGTCCAAATCCCTACAGTGTTTCAATGCATCATATACACTTAATGCACTTCGGTCACTTCTAGGCCAGAGCCTCAGTAATGTATTCCATTTCCTGCTATAAATATCCATTTTTTCCTGCTCTAACTTCTTGACCATGGCCACAGAAACCTGGTAGGCATATAAAACCAAAAAAACCCAAAAGCAGGAAAGAAAAAGACAAGGAATTATGAAAAAGTAGACTATTCTAGAGTACCTAACCAGAGTAGGTACTGTTTTCCACAGGAACACAGGAAAACGATCTACAGCAATCTGACATTACCATCAAAAATCATAATTACCTACCAGGCATCAACAGGACTCCTAAGGTGGAGACTTAAGTGTTGCCAGATTGTTTTGTTGTAGCTTGGTTTTGTCATTCCAGTCTGTCACTTATTCGTAAGTCTTATGGTTAGCTAGAATAGTGCAGTTACTGTAGTATTTTTCTTCAGTCTATCCAAAGTTCTATCAACATGCCTTTGACTTTTCAAATGCTAACTTCAAATGACTGAAACCAGTAATCAGTAAATACTAATTTGAAAATTATCAAACTTTGTAAAAGTTTGTGTAAAACTGAAAAGTAGAACAGAAACAGCACTAGACATTTAAAAATTGTTTAAAAGTAATAAAAAACTTGAAGTGAAATGGTTTTCCTGGTATGATCACTGAGCACAAGGATGGATGGCAAATGTGGCAGCAGACAGAAACATCATGATTGGGGAAAGGGATTTCTCAAGAGAAATTCCTCAGTTTCAAGTCTGTTGCCGCAGATAGTCAAGATTTGAGTAAGCTTTTTTTTTTTTCCAGGACGGGGCAAGAAGGGACACCAGAGATTTACAGACTAAAGAGAGGGATGGATGAACACAAGATGAGGTTCCCATAATGGCCACCATTCACTGACTGGCCAGGTAAACTGCAACATCTACTGCATTGCAGTAAACATGGAGCTCCAATAGTATTAACAGATATGTTAGATAAAGGAACTAATTGTTTGTAACAGGACAAAGCTGAAACACTTGGTCATAGCACTAAGGAAAAGCTTGTTAAGCTTGTAATGCAGCTATAATGTAGATGTAGATAACACACTTGCTCAACAAGGTGACTGTCAATTACATGGTGATTCAATGGACCTCTACTTCTGTATTTACTGATCTTACTGAGGAGCTAATTGTGGTCTTCTTAACACTTTCCCATTTAACTCGCAATTTGCTGTGCATGCATTAACACCACTCTTTGTTTTTAGCTTTGTTCAAAAGGTGAATAGAAAAGCTTCTAGAATGTCACAGTGATGAAACATTATTTGTTTCTAGGGGGAAGACCTAACTAGCAGGGAGAAAAACAGAGACACTGAGCTCAATACGATGGATCCAAAGGTAAGGTAAGGTAATACAGCAGAGGAGGTGATTCAATTCATCATTTGTTACAGCAGCTTCAGACTCCGGTTGAAGCAAAGAAAATGCCCGGTTCAGCCCATGAGTAGTAGAGCAGTAAGGGGTGATGATGAGATTCCAGCTGTGCTTTAGTAAGGCAACACAAAAAACTACTTCTAAGGGGAAGAGGTTTAAGCAGACTGAAAGCACCTTTATATCTCCATAGACCCAAGACAGGGCAGCAGCTGTTTCAGCTCCTTGGCTGACCAATCCTTGATTATGTTTATGTGAATTTGTTCACTTCTGTGTAATCAGAATTTCTTCTATTATCTTCTAAGTTTTCTAGCCTCCAAAATAAAATAGTCACTAGACTAACAGACATTATAAACCAAAAAATGACTCACAGATTAGTTTCTGATTCAGTGAACAGTTAAATTCAGAGTTCTTAAAAGCATATTTTTCTCTTGTACATGCCCAGCACACCTTTTCCTATACTCCCTGAATAAGCAATTGATACGTCATCAGGGAAATTTGTAACTGGCAATCAATCACAGGGACTCCAGAAAGGTGAGTGAACAATGATATGAAATTCAGACACTATTATGAACTTCACTATTTTTAACTTTTTTGAGTTGCATGGGTATTACGTTAATGACTTTCAATTTAACAGCAGGGGTTTTTTTACAGAAATTTTCCTTGTTCATCTAGCACTTCTCATATAGTAAGAGACAAAACAGCTGTCAAAAACTATGAAGTCAACCAATCAAGAAAAAGCACTGAATGTGATCTCTGAAAAAAAAAAATCAGCCAACATTGAGCATCGTATTTTAGGAAAAAAAGTTTCTACTCCTAAGTAACTAGAGTAGCTGGTGAAATTGCTTGTCACACTGACACTACACTGTCTTAATGTATTCCCAAATAAATGTGTTATCAGAGCTAAAAGGTATGCTTCCCATACTACCACACTGCCCCTTAACTCCACCTTCAAATACCAAATTATGCCTGCCTTATCAATCCCATAATACAAACTGCTTATTATTGACTAAATTTGTTATGTTTCTGGAAAGCATCTTAAAGGAAGAACCTGGAACAGGAAATGTTTTGGTTAAAAGCACCAATGGCAACGCAAACAAAGCAAGCAGAAAAAAAAAAAGATATCTTTCTGTGTGAGATTTTGAGATGTGATGAAATGTGGGATTTTCAGTCTCAGCTTGCTTTATTCATCTTTCACTCTTCTATTTTGTTGTCAGGCAATGCTAACCTCTTCAATCGCACCTGCTGAAATTCTGTGTCCAGCAACATTGATCACATCATCAGCTCGAGACAGGACATATAGATAGCCATCCTCATCCATATAACCAGCATCCATAGTATCATAGTATCCCTGAATACAACACAATGAAAAATTAATTCAGAAAGAGTACTAGGAATATTCATTAATTTACCATGAAGCCCCCTCCTCTGACCTGTTTCAAATTATATATGCTTTTGGTGCTTGAAAGATTTAATTCTGTAATATTTTTCACCATTTTTATGTCCTATTATCCTGTGCAGCTCCCTTTCCAGAAAGGTTTTTTGTCATTGTTAATACAGAACAGAAGACGAGATAAACCCTGACTTTTTTCCAACTCTGCTTACTTTGATCCCTGACAGCCTGGAGAAGAATGTTGCCTGGATCTACACAAGGAAAATGGAATTGCTTCAATATAATGACAGCTGTCAAATTGCTCCTAAAGATACTCTTGTTTGTTGTATCCAAACACACATCATCATGATGCAATTGCACACAGAAAATAATTTGCATGACCAATTCACTCATTTACTTTCATTGAGCCAAATCTTCCATTTTGAACATTTGTATAGGGCCAATCTACCTATTGCTACAAGGAAAGAAGGAAGCCAATCCTTGGATAGTTCATCTGACAAGGAAACATAACTAATGCAGCAAAAAGCCTCCGGTGTATTTAGGTGCACAGAGGGCATGTGTGTATTTTGGACTGATACCAAGTTAGCGTGGCTGCATGCCAACAGGAGGAGTGTATTTGAAGCTGTGCTAGTGTAAGGTTGCAGGTTTATATCTTAGATTGAATGACATAAAATGACTTTTTGGCTCAGAAGCTTAAGGTTTATTTCTTCTGTTTCAAATCTTAAAAAAACCAACAGCATACCCAAAAATTATACATGAAAAAGGATTTACCTTGAAATGGTTTTAATTATCTATACATGTATCAATATCTCCAATTAAATCATGACAACTTATGATAAAACTGTTTCCCAGGTTAAATCTATTATCATTCAATTCTGAAGCATTACCAGAAGTTTATATAATTGAATTCATAATTCTTACCGGAAATTTTTGGAAATATAACTTCTGGAATGTTTCTTGATTTTCCCAAAGACCTGAGAATGCTCCAGGAGGCAAAGGCAACCTTAAATTGAAAAGAGCAGAGGGAAGCAGTAAGAAAAACAGATATAACAAATACAACTCATGCTCTCCATTCACACTTTGTTTTCAGACAAATAATCATTGTCTACACAATCAGAAAACAGTTCAGCTTAATAATATGCTGGTAAGAGATAAAAAAGGCTATATATTATTGTCATCAAATGTATATAGCTCTGTACTGTATCCAGACCTTACCTTTTACACCTCAGTAAAACAATATTCAGCCTATTAAACACTATACGCTGTAAGTATCTGTCAATAATTTGTGGATACACACTATGGTCCAGACAACTGCATTATTATAGGTCTCTCTCTAACACCCATACACACTCACATACGCATAAAAAAATTAATTATCAGATACAAAGATCTTCAGTTTCTGTAAAAAGATAAAACTCAAAGGACTTCAATCATCAAAGAATCAAAGAATCTGAATAAAAATGCTTTTCTATTTAAACTGTGCATAATATTACAGGAAATACTGGAGAAATTGTTTGAAAGTATATTGATACAACTCACTAATAGAACTTTCTAAAATAATTGTACTTAAAGCTGCAAGATTCTGGATTGCTTTATTAGTTGAGTTTTGAATGTATACTAAACATCCCTTCTCAGTCAATGATATAGGCATGAGAAAATATGGGACGCTTCACATACGTTATCTGTCAGAAGAAGAGAAGCTGCAGAAGCCTCAGCTAACAGAGTGCTTGTTTCTTTCTTCAAAGCTCTGACAGGGTCAAACACAGATTTCTTTAACTGCCTAAGAGATATGTATTCAGGCATATCAACACAAGTTTTATGAAGTTTAGCCCTAATAACAAAGAGAGAATGATCATGTAAACAAACATATTTATTTAGATAACATCATAAATGCGCCATACAGATTTTACTAGCTTATGCCTGCATTGCTAACTAGCAAATATTTAGACAGAGGTATTTTATTTTCTACTGACAGAAAATTTCTATTCCCTGTCACACCAGAAGGCAACATCTCTAGCAGTGAAACAGTTCTCTGTAGCATTGCAATTCTGGTGTCATTACAAGTCTCCTAGGATGGTCAGTCACAAGAACAGGTGCCACCAGCTTTGTGACACGTACATTTCTAACATTACATTTACAAAAAGAATAGTTATCTATAGATAGATAGGTACATATATAAACACACTTAAAAAAAATCCTAGCCACGGTAAAAACAGTACAAACTACACTGAAAAGGCCATATCATCCAGTAATGATGTGAATTCCTGATTTTTTACAATCCAAGTTTTTTCAGCTTAATTCAGCTCAGCTAGCATAATAGAATATACTACTATAAATATTACTGCTTTTTCTCTGAGGGTTCTGGCTCAAAACACCCCATAAATTATATTCCTTCAAAGTATGGTTAAGGTATGGCCAGAAATGCCAAGACACTTCTCAGGTAGTCACTCAGGGCTCAGGAAGGCAGGTTGGGTCCTGCCCATCTGGAAGAAATTCACTGCCCTATTTTAAGCTTTTCAAGCTTAGGAAGCATCTCTGTGATATAAAAAGATGACCCATGGAGTGTGTGCCTTGGAAAAAAAGATTAGAAAAACAATATATTGAGCCTAGTGTTTGTGTATGCATGAGTTTAAACGAAAAAAATCTCTTGTTTAGATTCAAGAAAAGCCACCAGAGAATGCAGTTACTATGGTTGTTGCCTGGTTGCTAATAGCATAGCAATTCATAACAGCCTCAAGTCATTGCACATTTTTCACTTTACATTTATTTAGCAGTCTGAAACATCTTTGTGATGGAAGAGAAAGAACAATTCCTATTGATAAAGTCCTTAACTTCCCCATAGCTCTATTCAGTACTTTGCAGTTAGTCACTGAATAGAAAGAAATAGTTTTATTACTGAAATTAGAAAAGCATTTTCCTTTCTGTCATTGTTTAGAAATCCAAACAGAGGAGTGTGGAACATATAACCAAAACCAGAATCCTCACTTTCACTATTTGGTTTTCTTGTCCTTGTTTGGATTTTTTTTTCAGATGGGGAGACATGGGGTGTCTCATGTTCTAGTTTGGTGGGGGTTTTTGGCTTCTTTGTTGGGGTTTTTTAGGAAAATTGCATTGATAAATACATCCACACAGCATATTTCGTGAGTCTGTGGAAAGCAGACTGCTAAACTAGTGGCTACCACAGGTTTCTCTCTACAGCGCATATCATAGCACAATACAAACGACATCTGAAAATGTGCTTCCATGGCTTTCTGCAAAAGATTACTTGCAGTTAGGACCCCATTTATCCAGTAAGGAAAAAGTGAATGCCCTCTTCCATGTGTCAGTCTTTCAGGCACAATAATTCCAGAGCAACAGGCACATACAATTCTTTGATGAAAACAGAGTTCTTGGCATCATGATGGAGTAGAATTTCTACGTTCTATGCAAACGCAAATTAATAAAGGTAGAATTCAGCTTGCCAGAACATAATTATGTGTATTGAAATTTTGTCAGGATATCAGAATTAAAATGTCCAGAGCCAAATATACCTCCAAACCACTGCTGTCAGTGGGAATGCTGCCATGAATTCCAAAGGGAGCAGAACTGGATCATAATTACAAGCAAGGAGCCAGAAGAGATTAAATGAGACAGTCTGAAAATAACAGCAACCTGAAAACAAACATCTCTTGCTTTTCTCAACCACTCCATTAAAAAAAACCCAAACATTTTGAGACATTTGATTTGGGTCTTTTTGCCCTAGAAAATGTAACACGCACCCACAATAACTCAGTATTTAAAAACTGTTGCCTCTTCATTCAAAAACTGAGTTGATACTCAAGATCTTTAGGAGCTATTCTTACTAAGAGAATATATTGACCAAAAATGCCGACTATGAGTAAGTAAGCATGACTGCCCCACAGATGGTTCTGCTTTGCTTTCACAAGGGACAGGATCACGGAAGACCAAGACAGGAAGAGGTAGGTTCCTTCATTATTATTTTCACAATGTACAAAGTAGTTGCTTTGCTTAGTTTCCCTTTGGGACATATTTACTGTATTTCTGTAGCTGTCTTTTAACTTTCTCTCTCACCAGCACAATAACAGCAGTACAAATTATGCTATTCTCCATTTACTCCAGTGAAACTAAGATAAAATTTGTTGAAGTACAAGAATATAGATTTAGGCCTATTTCTCATTTAAAGGTTGAATACATTTAAAACGGTATCAGGAAACCCAGGCAAACTGTGTAAATTAATGATTTAAATCATGTGGGTTCATTTAACAAAGATTCATTCTGGTTTCATTTTACAAAGATAAGCAGGTAATTTCATTATAAATTGGAGAGACTAAGATGAATGAGCTTGACAGCACCACAAAAAAACTCAGACGTACTTTAACAGTAACTGTTTCCTGGTAGAGAATTTTAAATGACAATCATTACTTGTTTTTTTTAAGTATTGTTTCACAGTTCATTTATTTTTCACACAACGGTGGTTGACCTTTCACGGAACAGTCCACCTTTAGCTTAGCCCAAGAAATCTGACTCCCACATATCACATCCTTTCAGAATGGCACTCATCAAAATGGTGTAAGTCTCCTTGTTAATGGAACCAAGCAATTATAGACAGAGAATTCAAAAGAGAATTTGCACAGAAAAGCGGATTTCTGAAATAAAGGTAAAAAATGATTGGAGACGTTACCTTGCTGGAATTCAGAAAATATATCCTTTTATTTTATGGTAGCCAATGATACTCAGAGGCTGCTCATTACAGCCAGTAAAAGCAAATATAAGCCACTGTTAAATGAGTTTGGGCTTCTAAATGGAACAAAATCATCTTGACTGGCAGCTATAATTATTACTCAGTGTTTATGTAGTGCTGTACATAAACATCACTCATAAAAATTTTTGATTTCAAGTTTGAAAGGCATCTGGAAGTTTTTTCAGACTCTAGGAAGAAAAACACGGGAAAAAGGGTAGAGAATAGTAAAGGATCTTGAACGTTCATCAGTCTGCATGAAATATTACTTTAGTTAGCTGAAAGGGGTCACAAAAGTAGTTGATCTCACTGTGGATTTTGCTTTAGCAGGAAAAGAGAAAAAGACATCAAAAACTAGTGAAAGTGCTTGGAAAAATTCCAAAGTAAGGAAAGTTTAAATAGTATTTACATGTACTCAGCCAGAGATCTGCAAGAAAAACCATCTTTAGACAAATTGCTCTCACATTGGAAGATCTATTTATTGTTTTATGTGGAAAGGGAAAAGACAAAGCTGATAAACATGTAGAAGGAAGATAAAGTTTTTGCACATGTTCTTTATTTAAACTGACCTTCCATATAACACAGGTCGAAAGATGCCATCTACTAAATCCTGCCTCAACCTCACAACTTTTGGTTAAAATAGAAATCTAGGTTAGACCTAAAAATGTCAAAGTAAACCACCATACTCCCAAGAATTTATTCCAATGTCTTAATACTTTCACTGCTAAAACAGTGTTTTATTTTTCATCTGAATGCATCTAGCTTCAGCTTCCAATTTCTTTATGATAGATTGAACAGCCATCTCTGAGAGATTATTTTGTCCTCTGAATATTTCCTGGCCTTGAAAAAGTTACTCTTTTACTGATCTTGGTTGAATTACATACCACAAGTTTTCAAACCACTCAGATTCCAGCATTCAGGTCACTCTCATTCATATGTCACAACAAAACTATGCCTAAATGTGAGTCTGCTGACTCAGGGGAGACCATGTGAGCACTTATACCTATGCCTCTGTGTCCTGGTGGCTTAGCCAAAGATGCTGAGAATGGGGCAGGCTATAGACTTCATCCTGAAAACACACATCTGCATTACAGAGTACAATAACTTAATGTGATACTACTGTAGTCTTCACAACGGCCACGCAGGATTTAGTAGATGGCATCTTTCAGTGGTCTAGTTACATTAGATCAGTAGTACAACTGAGTAAAAAGCCTCTCCACCTCAGCAACTCCACCTCCCATGCAAGCACTACGCCAGCCCACCCACACTGTTAGTGCTGCATATCTGCAGCTGCAGCGCCTGCAGCTCCTGTCTCTCACCTCCAGCTCATGTGCCTCGGCCAACTGTGCAGTCCTCAGCTAACTGCACTAACAATTCATCAGAATTGGTACATCCGTCCCAATGCTTCAGCTTTTGACAGATTTTCAGTTCACTGAAGGCTAATGCTAATCTTTGTATTTCCTTTCATTCATCTAAGCAAGCAGTGAAGACTCTGAGCTACCAGAACTCTCCAAAAATCTACCACAGAAGAAATGGATGAATACATTTCCTTTGGGACTTGTATTGCTGGCAGTTACAAAGTGTTCAGAGCTGAAGTTATTTTCTGTGACTGAAAAAAGAGGTGGTCACAGCTACCGCATGCATCACAAAGCAGGTGTCTTTCTCTGAGGGAAAAAACTGTTTGAGGAAAATGCCATTTGCCTAGAAGCCTGTAAGATATCCAGAATACAGAGCTGGCATCGGCTGTAAAGAGCAGTAGCCCACAGAATGTTACAGGAGTAAGGAAAGGTTCTGGCAACAGTGAGAAGGCAGCAGGCAAGATAAATGTAACTGATGTTCACAGGGTAATCTAAACAGAGGCGTTTTTATCTAACAAAATGTGCCGAGAAAGGTGTACTTTCCAAAAGAATATTAGAGTTTATGGAACTCATCTGACAGGACTCTGGCAAATGGTACTAAAAATCACCTATATGATGCACAGCAGGGTTTTTTTTTTTTTTCTTTTTTTTCTGGAGTCCTTTCCTGTATGTATTTTGTCCAAGTACTGCTACAAATGAACACTCTTTCATGCAAAGCACACACAGAGACATCTTGGTTTTTTTTACAGAGAACAAAAAATACATGTTCTCCCAGAAAGAATGTGCATTAGTTGGGATTAGAAGATAGTGAAAGAAGAGGCAGCATCACACCTGTAAGCCAAAGCATGTCAATCTGTACTGCTGTACTATTTCACTAAACTGAAAGATAAAATAGTGAAGGGAATGATTCAGTATCTTGCTCGTACAACACAAGAGGAAGGCATCATCCTGTGCCAACACTCTGGTAATTCAGAAAATGGTAAATTTTGCTGTAGTCTAAGAAAAAACCCCAGCAATCCACACTCATTCACTCACACAATTTCATATGCAATTTTTCAACATTAATGGACATAAAATATTCTGGCAGTTTGGTATCAGTATCAGAGACAGACATGCTTTTCATTCCTCTTTACTTCAATTATTCTGATTTTTATATAAACTTTAGCCAAAAGACAATCAACACATGTAGGAAGTTTCTTTTAACTGTAAAATATTTTTCTTACTTTACCACAATATTTCCCAAAGTATTTGCCTTCACTGGTTTCTTATTTTCATCCAGAATCATGACTGTAAAAAAATAATATAGGAAGGAAACTCAAGTTTAGTAGAGTATTTGTAGGTGGAGGAAAGTGTCTTTCTTTATGGATTATCAACTTATGTCTCACTTCAGAACGGCAATTCACCAAGCAACAAAAGGAATTAAGTAATTTGAGAGTACCAAACTGGATAATCTCATGACTTTATTAACATTCAGCCTTAAGTACAAAAAGTCTTAAATAAAACTCGTGCTTTGGAAGCAGAAATAGCACAAAGTCCCAAAAGGGAAAAACACAGAACTAAAAAGTGAAAGAAACCTTCATACCGGAAAATCTAAACTTCCACATAGCACAGGACCATTAAGATACATGACAAATATAAATAAAAAATATGTGGGTAACATGAGCAACCCAGATGACTGAAGTCTAACCCAGTTCACATGAGAAATACTATTAGCAGTAAATAAGTATATCTGGTTTTCAAAGGCTCTCAGGAGTTTCAGAAAAATACCCCCCAGCTAACAAGGTTCATTGTAGTCTAGCACAAACAGATGAAGTAACTCTTGAACTACCCAAAGCTGCACAGCAGGGTAATGCTCAAGTACAGGACAGAACTCAGACCTCCCAAACGAAGCCTTTTCCCTGGCTGACACTGGTCCACCACCTTCAGTGAAAGCATCATATCCTGCTACTGAGATGTCTGAGGAAATCATCTGAAATAGCCTCTTTTGTGCAGTTATCTGAGAAATGAAGCTACTACAACCAGCCAATCCATCTCAAGGTGTGGGCATAGGAAAGGAATGACAGATACCAGCTTGGCCTATGATAATGAAATCACCTAAGGTGAAGCAACTAACCCATAGAAAAACAGGGAGGGAAGATTTTGACAGACTAGGCTGATAAGGATTACATGCTTTTTGAAGCCTGCCCAAGCAAAGAAAGCAATGTTCAGCTGAATCTAGATCTCTACAAATAATCTTACATTCTGTATGACAAAGTTCCAGAGGAAACAGGGAAAAGTGCACAGACGTCCAACTAAAACTCTGCTAAGACTCACGACTATATCATATCCTATCTCTTGAAAGAACGCCGACATCTGTAATTTACTACTTCAGGCTGAAACTACTCCTTCGGAGATGATAGTAATTTTAAAGTAACTGAAGAGCCTGCTGAAAGCACTGGCTCAGCACACAGACACAAGCAAGTACACAAGGCCAGTTTTACAAAGACCTGCATGTGTAGCTGTCAATGTTTTCTCTCTTATTTTTATGATACTATAGTAAAATTTAATCAGTTTACTGTAACTGTTACATCAAGATACCAATCCCAGTAATTAGACTTCTCCTTGCAAGCTGCGTATTTCAATGTAGAAAAATTTGAGGAAGTGAGATACAATGCTGCTCACTCCTGAATTACTGAAGAACTGACTCGTTTCTTCAAAATGTGGGACCTGCTTCAGTCTGAAAATGCACTGAAATTATCTGCAAAGGTTCAAGTAGATCAAGGGAAAAACACAGTATAATCTCTGATTTAAGGCAACAGACCTAGAAATTAATATAGTACCTTGACTCACTTTTAAATGCAATTTGTGCCACTGCACTTTGATATCATAACTCTTAATCCCTTTGTTCTTAAAAATCAGCAATGAATTTGTTTCTTTTTAGCAATATGTAATAGGAAAGAATTTGTATGTCTTTAAAAAAAAAGCAGATCTTGCAACTTTCTATTTATATTGCAGCATGTCTTTACCAACCATTAAGAGTTGTATGTATAAACTAAAACCACAGTATCTATCTTCTCACTGTATCTAACTATCTATCTTCTAGCATAAGGATCTCCTCTAAAAAATACAGTAACAGCAGTAAAACAACATCCAACAGAAGCAGATGACAGCAAGACAGTGGCCAATATAGAGTAATTTTTAAAAATCACTAGTTTATGAATAGCTGCATTACAGGACATATTTGGTCAAAGATTGAAAAAGGCAGCGTTATTCCATAAATCTTTAGTGAATTTCAGCGCTCATTTTTTGTTTCCTTTATAAGGTATGCTAAAGACATTTCCATCATTCTCTTTGAAGTTCTTTACTTAAACTAGTCCCAAAGTTCCAAAATATTCATCAGAAATTTTTATATTCTTGCTACTCATATTTCTTCCTAGTCCTGACTATCATCTGATAACATGTGTGATGCGATTACATTCACTCTTTCCTACTTATTAGAACTCTGGAGAAACTCCATGGCATTGTTTTAATGTTGTTTTTAAGCTACTGCTCATCTTCATGCCATAACTGTAAATGTTGAAACCAAGAGCTGCTAAAAATGTTCAGGTTTTTTTTCTTTAATGCTCACTACCACTTACAAGTATTAAAAGAAAATAACAGTTTAGATTTTTCTGAGCAATGATGTGAGAACTTTCCCTGAAGACCACTTGATCTTTAATGCAATTATTTTTCAGATTTCAAGTAATTCTTGAAAACTGTGTTAAAATCAGGGTTCCCAGGTTTTAAAATACTTTTGCATTCTTAATCCTGTGGCTGCACCCCTACATGCAAATACCATCCACACAATCAGTGTTGTCACGCTGTCAGTGAGTTTTTCATGCTGGTCCGTAGCCTATCATGTCTCCTGGCTGGAAATGAAAAGGCTACTGAAAGATAGTTTGCTTAACATCTCTCTCAAATTGTGTAAAAGTGCAGAAGTGCATGTAGAAGTGTAGACAAGTAATATGTTAAAGTGTGTGGCAGCCTTTTCATACAATAAAGGCAGAAGTAGTTGATCAATTTTCTTGAAGATAACTCTAAATTTTTTATTCACAATCACATTCCACAGTACACAAAAAAGCAGGAAGGAGGAAAATATGTTCATAAGACTGTAACTTTCTTTTGCTACAAGATACGACAATTAAGGAGCACTTACTCAGGAATATAAGCAATGTCCTTTTCTAGTAACATTTTTAGCATAGTCTTACCATTATATCCTGGCACTGGTCTTCCTGCCTGTCCGGGTAGAGGTGTTGCAGAGTTTCCCAAACCAATGCAGGAAGCAGTAATTGCAGAACCAGATTCTATTAAGAGAACACACGCATCGTCAGTTAAGGCTGGTTTTAGTTCCATTCAGCATTTATTAGTTCTAAGTTTTTTTGATGCTCAGCACATCAAAGTAAAAAAAATAAAATTCCTAGACAAACAATGGAAGATTGAGAATTCACAGAATCATAGAATATGCTGACTTGGAAGGGACCCACAGGTATCATCAAAGTCCAACTCCTGGCCCTGCACAGGACACCCCAAGGATCATACCATGTGCCTAAGAGCATTGTTCAAACACTTCTTGAACTCTGTCAGGCTTGGTGCTATGACTACTGCCATGGGGAACCTGTTCAGTGCCCAGTCACCCTCTAGGTGAAGAACTTTCTCCTAATATCCAACCTAAACCTCCCCTGACATAACTTCAGGCCATTCCCTTGAATTCTGTCACAGGTCATGAGAGAGAAGAGATGGGTACCTGCTCCTCCACTTCCCCTTGTGAGGAAGTTGAAGACCACAATGAGGTCTCACCTCAGTCTCCTCCAGGCTGAACAGACCAAATGATCTCAGCTGTTCCTCATACGGCTTCCCCTCAAGGCCCTTCACTATCCTTGTAGTCCCTTTTTGGGACACTTTCAAAAGAAAGATAGCTTTATCTTTCTTCTATTGTGGCACCCAAAACTGCCCTCAGCACTTGAGGTGAGGCCGCCCCAGTGCAGCACAGAGTGGGACAATCCCCTCTCTTGCCCTGCTGGTGATGCTGTGCCTGATGCACCCCAGGACAGGGTTGGCCCTCCTGGCTGCCAGGGCACTGCTGACTCATGGTCAACTTGCCAGGTACCTTTCCAAGGGGCTGCTCTCCAGCCTCTTATTCCCCAGTTCGCACATCCAGGGTTGCCCCATCCCAGGTGCAGAATCCAGCACTTGTCTTAGTTTAACTTTCTTGTCTCATTTCTACTTACTCTGACAACCTCTTTATATTCATTCCAAGTGGCCTGATCCTGCTTCAATCTCCTGGGCACTTCCTGGTCACACTTGAGTAATGACAGGAGTTCTTTATTCATCCACACAGGTCTCTTCCCCCTCTGCCTGATTTCTTGCTCATCAGGATGCATAATTCTTGAGCCTGAAGGAAGTGATGCTTGAATATCAATCAGCTCTCTTGGAACCCTCTTCACTGCAGGATCTGTTCCCACAGGATTCTTCCAAGAAGATCCTTAGAGACTAAAGTTAGCTCTCCTGAAGTCCATGATTACAGTCTTGCTGCCCTGTTTCCTTCTAGCCCACTACTGAATTCCACAATGGTCACTGCAGCCAAGGCTGCCCTCAACCTTCATATCTTCAACACAGCATTCCCTGTTTGTTCATATAAGGCTGAGGAGCACACCACTCCTCATGGGATCCTCCACTACTTGTGTTAGAAAGTTGTCATCAATGCTTCCCAGTAATGCTGACACCTTCCTAATTATCCCCACAGTTAGGCAGCTAGAAATCCCTCCCTCCTCACCTTCCTCTCTTTCTTAAGATACTTAATTTCACATAACACTTTTATGCTACCAGAGCTGTTATTATAGAAGAATAAAAACTATCAAGTCATATAACAGAGCCTAAGACTGAAAAAAGCCCAGTTGCTCTTCACTCCTCCCCTTTAAGGAAACAATCTGCAGAAATTACTTTGAAACACTGCTGTAACTGAGCCACAGAAAACAAAGAGTAGGTGGTTTTAGATATTAGCAGGAACACAAGATGAGACTTTAAGAACATGCCTTTATCGTTCTGAAGATGTCCCAAGTCTCAGGCCATCTGGCCTGGAATTCATAGTCTATTCCACTCTCAAGTGTCAGTCAACAAAGCAGGTTTGTCTCCAGCTCTGTATGTATATCTGATCAGTATGTTCAACCCTGTTTTCAGTATGCTTGCATTAGGAAATTAGAGTAATTTTTGCTGTGAATTTTTTCAACCTCTATAGCATTCATCTGCCACTTTGTTAGCGTAGAAAACACATAATCACGGAATGATTATATGCAGGTGCTTTTATTTGAAGAGCTCTGGGAATCAGGGGTACAGACCCAAATCTGACTCCGACATGGATTCGAGATGGATACATCTTTATACCCTTTCCTTACATAACTGTTGCCTAATCATATGTTAATCATTGACTTACTATTGTTCTATTGATTTCACCCGAGCATGAGTTACTAGACAATCATCACATTTAGCTTGATCATCTACCATACGGGGGGATACACAGGTGCAGGTTCACATGATTCAGCAAAGACAACGGTGGGCACAAAATAATGGTGGGTACAAGATAACGGTGGGTATAAGATAATGGTGGGTACAAGATAACGGTGGGTATAAGATAATGGTGGGTACACTGGTGCAGGTCTACATGATTTAGCAAAGACAATGCCCACTCTCGTTCCCGAGGCCTACTGTAGCTACCACGATTTTAGAAATATTTTAACCCTATGCTATCAACTTCAGAAGTTATGTGACTATTCAAGTGCTTAAAGAAGCAAGAACAAGAACAAAAACAAACTTACAGAATCCTGGAGTGTTTTTACAGTAGGTGTTAGTAAGTAGCTGAAAGTCTAGCATTAACAGCACAGCTAAGTTAGGGCCTAAATACAGCTGTGGGAGACAGAATAAAAATTATCAACCCCCCATACTAATAAAGACAGGCTAAAAAGTTTGCTTTGTTGTTTCCCAATCTTTCCTTGTTCCTTCTTCCACATAATGCAAATTCTCTGCACAATCATGGGAGAATCTTTTCTTCTAACACACAGAACACCCAGGCTATAGCTACAGTGGTGACACAATATCAAAATGATCTACCATACTCTATCCGTGATCACACTGAGAAGTTGCAGGAAAACACAACGTATTCAATAGTTTTGGAGCTTCATTTTTCTGCACTGTAGTTATACTGAAGAATTTTCCTCTTTTACTTCGAACAGAAGGAACAGTGAATTGGAAAAGACAGTAGAATAGACAGTTTCTTTTTTGACTGTGTTAGGAGAAGAAGTGGTAGCACGGTGTACGTTGCTTTACATACTGCATGGAGAGAGCTACAAAACATACTGCAACAGATCAGGCAAGAATAATATTCTCCTATCACCAAAACATAGGAATTAGGTTTGCTACAGAGAGACAGGGAACACAGTACTCCTGTTAGCCTGATGTACCAGTAACACTGGTATGGATTGGGAATTGACAAACATTTCTCATCAAGAGTCTCAATCCAAAGACCCTAAGGGGAGAGGAAGAATTTCTGAAAATTAGTTTGGGTTCACTTGACTCTACTGCTTATGAAATCAAGAGAAACTTGAAAAGAAACTTCATCATACTAATTAGTCTGTATTTGTACCTGATTTTTGGACAATAGTGACTGAGCCTGAATGAAAATCCATTTATTATGAAGAATTACAAGTTCTAAAACTTTGTGAAAAGGTCTTTACAAGTGTTGCTCTTTGTTATTGTCTTTTCAATTATCAATGGATATATCATTTTCATATTTACCCAGCGCTCTAATCTCTAAGCCATACATTCAGTTCCCATAGGCCAATAAGACTTTTTATATAGATGAAAAAAAATACGGGTTTTTTGGTACTTGGATCAGATATTAATTCCAAGAGGGAATCCCAAAAGCATCTGCTCTTTGTGTTAAGCATTCCTGAATGCTAAAGATTCCCTTACAATGTAGGATCACAAAGGAGTACTGTCAAAGGACAGCATGAAGCTTTGTGCTGTACATTTCTTGGGAAATCAACATGTATCTTCCAAACAGGATGCAGGATCGAAATATCAATTTCCCAAACCTATTAGGAAACAACAGCCTTTTTCTAGGACAGCATTTTTTATCACAGAGAAAACAGTCTGAGTTGAAAAGGGAATTCAGTTTAAAATTCTTCTGAAAAGAAATCATTACTGTTCAGAAGAACACAGGATTTTAAGTATTAAAGAGGTATTTTCCTTAACAACTATGTGTAATACAAGTATTGTATGGTCCTTTTATAGAATTTCAATAAATAAAGTTGCTTATGAATCTTTGGTTTCAATTAAAGTTGGTTTCTTTACGATTCAAGTCAGGATATATGTGCAGGTTACAAGATTCAGATCTGAAAAGTTGAAACAGTAACAGTCTGAAGAAGGGTAACGCTTTTCAAGTGTACATTGTATTCCACCTATCCCTTAAATCAGGTTTCTGCATATACAAACAGACATCCCTACCTGACACTCATTTGTTAATAGCTGCAGATTCTCTGAAATTAATGCACAGCACCTAGAGAGATTTCTAATGCTGAAGACTCTAGGAACTTCCGTATTTTTAATGTAAGGAACAGAACAGTAGGTCTGTCTTACAGTCTCTTTTGCAAACTTTGGGCATTAACTGTCCATTCACTATGCTACCAAGTTAGCTCACCCTCCAGCTGTGGAAGGCTTTTCAGGGACAACCAGAGCATAAAACAAATTTCCTTTATGCGTAACACCTTAAAATGTGACCATGAAACAGCTATTTAGAACAGCAATGTTTTATACTGGAAGAACAATGTTTCACAACTAGTCTGGTAAATGCATTCAACATCTGCTCTGAGTTATAATGAAAACAATATGGTGTACCTCTGAGAATAATGAAAAGCACTTCTTTGAGACAGAGGAGACAGAGTTACTGAGAGATGGCCTTAAAACTAAGGCTGTTCAAGTGTCCTAAGTCCCTCCTTATGCTTCTTCCTTTCACGATAAGGGCTAAAGTAAAGAAATACTCAATAATCACAGATGTGACCTTCTTTGTTTTGTCCCATTCTACCAGTAAGTGAGTGATATTATTCTAAAGCTATTTCAATATTATTGAAATATCCAATATAAATTGGACAGCTAATGAGTAGTCTGATACCTGTACTTTTTTGCATTTGCACCTTGGAAAACAATTCTTATGCCACAGAAGGCCCTGTTGATCCAGAAGGAAAAAGTGCACTCTCCTATGAGTAGCTAGGGGAGTCTGTAAGTGTATGCCTGACTTTATTCATCAGAAAGCTTCCACCTACCCGTGTGCCTGACTTGCAGAAGCTGTGCTCTGCCACATTATGCTAAGCAACAGCTAGTAACTTTTGTGCTCAAAATTGTCTTGCTCATTCACAGTCAACAGTCAAGTTCAATCAAAATAGTTTTGAAATAACTCAGGACTTTTAAGATGAAAATCTACCACTTACTCTGTGCCACTTACATTCCTGATACATTATAATTCCTAGACTGTATCTCATGTTCCTCAACATAACAGACTGCCATGCTGCTGAAATATTGACTTTTTTGGTAGGAAATACTTAGGCAAAACACACTGCATTTTGACATTAATATTTGAGCTTGGGCAGTGCTAAGTGGGCAAAGTAAAGCTGCCTGCTTTGAATTTCTTAGGATGCAATGGAGGGACACTGAAAGCACACAAAAGAGGTAGGAAGTTGTTACGTAGCAGGAGAAGGAAAGAAGAAAAAGGAGCAACTGTCATACATTAACATAATAATGAATGCAATAAATATAATACACAAAATTCTCATTGTGGCTGTGCTGTTTTGAGCCATTCTTCCGGCAAGGCTGTCATTTTTGTTGTGGGGAATTAAAGGAATTACTACAGCAGAAGACTGCACTGATAAAATGAAAATGAGGATCTGTGAAGGAGGAAATCTTAGGCAGAAACTCATTACAAATCCATTCACATTGCAAGAATGTACTTCTGAAGAGACTCCTTCCATATGCTCCCTCCACACAGTGGTCATTTTAATTTTGCTAGAAAGGGTGAATGAAGAATTCAATAAAGTTACAGCAAAATGCTTTCTAGTATGGCAACAACTACTGGGCATCCTGGAACAGAAAACCACAGTACCAGATGAGTTGCAGGACTCAAAATCTGCATCACAGTATACTATACTGCTTCCTTAAAATAAAACCAAATCTAACACATCATAGAAATAGTATGCACTGGCAGTGTCCTGAAGATTCAGTGGCCAGATCATCAAATATTCATACAGACCTCATTTCCTTCATTCTTCAGCAAGCTTCTAAGTCTCTAACTGCAGTAGCAGTAAGTAGCCTCACTCACAGCTTTGATTTTGCACTGTTAACCCTGACAAATCATGTCTAGATAGTCATGCTGCAGGTTGGTAGCTCAAGCACCAGTTCGGTCTTATGCTTACTGATGCTGGAAGAAAATTTCAGATAATTGCTTTAGCCTCTGTACAGTACAGCTCAGCCATGCCTTCAGCAAGGCCTCAGAAGCATCCATTGCCTAATTTTGCCAAGCTGCTTTCTTCACTGCTTCCCTGGAAGAGATCTACACCAGAATGGTGAATGACATGTTATATTATTAATGTGTAAAAAGACAAAGCACACATGGCTAATGCTGGGTATTTAAGCACAAACAATCTGATGCTAATTATCCATCAACACTAAAACAAGGAGATGACACCTGGCCACTATTGTCCCAGGGCACTAAAGGGCACAGATAAGGACAGTTTGGATACTGTCCTTATACAATATCCCAATACAATGTGATGTGTGATGCTGCCACAGAAATCCACAGCACTGCTGCAACCACACTGTTAGTATATATTGCTATACCATGATTTTTACCACATTCTAAGAGTAAAGGCTAGTGAAAATTACTTTCAGAGCTATGACAATTATATTCTGAACTTCCCCATCCATTTTACTCATTTCCTCTTCATTTTATTTAAGCTTGCTATCAAATGAAGTAAAATTCAATGAAATAGTTTACGTTTAATGAAATTCTCATCTAGTAACATATTTAGCTTGGTACTACAGCAAATTATAACAAAAAAGTGAGAGAAGCCACAAGACAGCAATGACTGAAGAATATGAAGAACTGTAAACTCTTAAGGATACCCTGATTCAGTTTTATCAAGTGTCAGAAAGACGTGTGAAATTAAATCCAGTTCACACATAATACACATTTAGATTAAAGACAGTCTGTCATCCTAAACTATAGAAGGTTTTGCTGGCTAGTAGTGAAACTTCAAAAACTCTTTCATGCATTATTTCATATTTCATTTCACTCCTTGCTTCTGAGGACTATGACATGCAGCAGAAAAATTCTTAAACAGTGATTGTAATTATAATTTATTTTTCTTCCATCTAACTGCATTCTTAATTATTCCTCTTGTGAATTAAGCACACGCAGTCATCACAATAAATATCAGGTGCATACAGAATGACAAAATATGGTGAGTAGCAGGGGCCTACCTTAGCAAAACCCTCAAGAAGTATCAACTTTTAGGTGAGCTGTGCAAGTTTAGTGATTTGTAATCAAGATTTTCACACTTGCCTTACAAGGAGTTTTTTAACTCCTTACAAACTTAAATAAAGCTAGGGTAAAGAATATGCAGTAAACCAACTGGAAAGAATCCCAGTTAAGACTTTCTTGCTCAAATGTTATTTAGAGAGACTTGCACATCTAAAGCACGACCTTGTCCATCAGGCTGCTTACAATTTAGGTTATATTCATTTGGCAGAAGATCAGAAGAATTTGTTACCTTGAGGTGGGATGGCTTCAAAACATGTTTTTTCATCCCACTAGCATTCTACAAAACAGAACGCAAAACCTTCAGAAGTTAACTGTAAGCCTCATGGAAAAACAACAGTGTTTTTCACCTATTCTTCACACCCAAGTAAAATTAAATTTGACCTTTCTCACTTGGTTAAATTGTACACAGAACCTTAAAAAAGATCTTCTTAACTGCCTCATTTCTCTATTCAGAAACTATGAAGTAGAAACTTCACTCAAAAAAGGTGGAAAAGAGATATAAAAGGAAAATGAAGCAATCATTTTTTAAAAAGTGACTAGGGAAACCAGAAAGATCCATTAATTAAACACACTCTTCAGTACAGATATAGCTGTACAATATGACCAGTACGTTGCACAAAAATTTGCCTTTTATTCTGGTTAGGACTATTTGCTTTTCAGTATTTGTACTTGAAGCTCTCCATATACTCAACATCCTTTATTGTACAATAGCAGCAAGAGTGCTCAACAACAGGGCCATATAGCACAGATAGCAAATAAAGAGATTATTTAAAAACAGTACAGATAATAGTAAAACAGACAGTGATGTGACAGCCATATTCATTTTCATTACCCATTACATAAAGAAGGACGATTTTTTAATTAACATGCACAACTGGACACTGCACAGTTGACTTGAGCTAGTTTATTGTGTATCAGTGAAGATAACTGTAAAAAGAAATGTGGTCTCATTATCCTTCTACACCTTGGCTGTATATTCCCATCTTCCTTTTTCCCCACATTTACGCAAGGAGTTGGATTGAAGTAATTAATATATATATTTTTAAAGTATTACTAGTCTTTCAGCCAGAACAGTTTTATTTTTAGCCTAAATCAATGCTCTGATGTGCTTGTCATGCAGCCACACACACGGTAGGACTGGCCTAAGAGCAGGGGTACAAAGGCAGTGCCAGAGATGAAGAATGCTCCACTCCCTCTTTCACTGGGGATTTGGTCTTATAGAAGGTTAGATCATTCACAGGTCACACACCCACTTAGCCCTCATCACTGCCGAGTTGTTTATTTCAGTATGTTTTATTTAAAACAGGAATAGTATCCCAAGTATTTCCTTCCCCCCAATCAACTTATCCATTTAGTCTGATTCATGGCTTAGGGTATCACTTTGCATTTTAAATATCAAATACAACACAGGTACACGTTTGAGTGCTTTCATAAGGCAGGCCATTTATCTCAAACAGAGCTTTAGTTACAAATAGGTTTCTGAATGCCCATCAGTAGTAGTTACTCTATTGGTTTAACTTTGTATTAGATCCTAACCTGCAGTGGTATCAAAGAAAGACTCCCACCTCAGCTGGGAGACAATTTTCAAAGTATAAAAAGAAATACTGCATTATATTCAGTGTTGCATTAATTAAAGCATATACATATTTAAACAATTGGGCAAGCCTTCCCATATTGTTATGTACATATACAGCACTGAGAATGACAGCTTCAAGCTTGCTTGCACAATCTAGGAATTGTGATGTTATTATTAACCTGACTGTGGAGCCATAATAATATGTGTCCACCAACAGCTGTATACAGCTATCCAGAAGTAGGATGTTTCCCTCATTTCTTCCAATGCACGGACGTATGAGGAAAAAAAATGATGACAAAATAAGCTAAAGGTATTTGAAAACATGACGTCCATTTCTCAAAACAGAAATCCATTTTGTTTATAAAGTAATGTATTTTCTGAAAGTGTCTAAATTTCCATGCTTATTCTTAGAATTGAAGGTCGGAAGAGAAACCAGCAATTCTTTTAGTATTTTCTAAATGCTTTAAAGCACTTGTAGTCATAATGCATCTATTATCATGAATATATATTACACTCGTGAAGGCCAAATACTTCTCATATAACAGTTCTATTCAATTCACTTACTTGAAAACACAGTCAACTCCCAAATCCATTAAAATTCATCCAAGGCTCACTTTCACAATTATCCAACCACAGAATGTACTTACAAACTGTGGGGTTTGGTATTATACATACACACAAGGTCTCTGAAGATTTCAAAGCACATTCAAATGAAATCTCCAGAATAAATGTAGAAAATGTAACTGCAAGGAAGGTTCAACTAGTTTAGTTAAAGGTTTGTGGGCCTTAGTAAATAACAACTAGTTATTAGTTGTTATTTACTAAGTAAATAGTAATAGTAAAACCAAAGCAGAAAATAACTGGTTATCACTAACTGGCAAGCCAGTAATAAATCACCAGAAGTTTATGCATTCATTTTGTAAGTATACCACGGTCCTTTGCCTTCCAATAGTCTATTATAATGTACATTTTATAAATTGCCTATAGCAAAATGACAGCCAAGATTAGAGAATATGAAATCTTTTTGGTCGTATTTGGAAGATGTCAGATGACATGTTTAAAGATGCACTGAGTCTGGCAATACATCAAATTATATTTTCAGACAAAATAAAATTCAAATTATTTTCATTCTACTGTGACATCACAACTGATACATGATGAAATACTAAGCGATAAATGGAGAATAAAAAGAGTAATTACACATCTCAGTGCTAACTGTTTACTGTTTAATTGCTTTGAGGAATCTTAATATATTGTGTGCACAGTAATACTCCCAAGATGGAAAAGACAGGTAAAATTATTGCTGTGCAATTCAAGTATCCTTATCAGGGTCTAGTATCTTAGAAGCACTTGCTTTCTACCCTCATTGAGCAGCCCTCAATCCTGCCATGCACTAGATCCATGAAGCTTACTCTTAGCTTTACCGTTCTAAAATCATCTACTTTACACTAATGAGGACTTCATTCTCCAAGCAACATAAAAAAGCAGTTGCCATGTGACAAGAAAGACATCAACAACCTGTAACATCTTCACACTCATACGAACAGGAGGCACTGTCACAGTCCATCTCCTTCAGACGGATGAGACTGCACTATTCTATTTTAACATATCCATTCCTAAATGTGTCCCCTCGTCTTCTTCATTTGCCTATTCAGTGCACACTAAATATTGCTCATGGCTCAACTCCATAACTTAAGACTGCTTTACAGTTCTTTTATTTCCAATCATACAAACCATATCAATGAAATGTTAAGGAGGAAAACACTTATACTTCATCCATAATAATGTATGTCCCTGACTGCATGTGAAAAGACAATCAGAAAATATTAAGATTAGTAAGCACTGAGAAACTGAAGTCAAATGGGAACAAAAAAGGTTATTACACACTTTCTATCAGTTCTAAATTAGAAAACGTCAGCACAAATGAGGCAGACTAGCAGAGGCACAGCTGATAATGAATTTGTAACAACACAGAGGAGGAGCTGACCAGTGGGGAAAAAACAGTATAGCCATGAGGAAAAGAGAACCTTCACAGAAATGTGAAGTACAGAGATGCACACTTTTTTTTTTTTTTACTAGAAGGACCTAATGCATTTACTGACTTAGCTATGCTCAAATTGCAATAAATTCCATAAATTAAAATAAAAATACATCCCTTTTTTTTTTTTTTTCAAGCCACAACACTCCTGGCCCAGCATCAAGGGCCAGGACAACTGAAATTGCATAGGACAACTGAAAGCCATGTGAAACGCACATCTGAAACAACCCTCAAATGAAAAATATTTCAGGAGAAAACAGACTTTGTGAAATGTGGAAGACAGTGAACAGCACAGAATGCCACAATAAACCTATGAAACCAAAAACACCCTAGAATATATGATATAATTCAGACGTATCTTCTTTGATGTCCAAGAATGAGAAAACCACGCAGAACCGAAAGCTCAGTCTCTGCTTTGGCAATGTCTGTGGCCACAAAAAAAACCTTTTCCTCTCTCTCCTTCAACAAGTACAACAAAAAACCTATTTGAATTGGTTGTCCTACGATGACATTGAAGGAATGACGAGCTACTGTTTAATGATATACAGTCCACATGTGATTACTAAACAGCAAACAATGGCTGAAACAATCTATATTTTTCATACCCTTAAAGGACAGAATGCAAGTCTCCAGGTGGAGACATGACAAATGTCATGCATGCCTGTTATAAATTCAGTTATCCAGTAAATAACGCTCAGGGGACTCAGTAAATCAGGGCTGCAGAGCAGTAGAAGTTTCTGCTGAGTAATTCCCACTTCTGTAGAACTGTTTGCAGGTTATCAGTTTTCATTAAAAAAATATGATCCTAGTCTTGAAAGGATGCACACATCTTTAAAAAGCATGAACTGCGTCTGCACTGAGGCACCTGATAACCTGAAGAAGTCACCTGGACTTTGGAAGAAATTTGTTTAATCTCTTTCATTTCAAGTCCAGATTCCTGGTCCCTTTAACTCCAGAAATGAATTTCTGGCACTCCAAAAAAAATGTCAAGAATTGACTGTTTGCTGCAAATTAAACAGCCATGCTTTCTTTAGTTTATCTTTCCTGCTGCCTTTGGGTCTGAAAATTTCATGTTATTAAACGAAATCACTAGACTGATCTGCAGTTTTGAATGGGACAAAGAGGAAAGTGAAGAACAAAATGTGGAATCCAACCGACAAAAGGGAGATGGAGGTCTAGCCTGACAAGGTAATTCACCTGAAGAACAGTTCTTTAGTGCAAACCTGGAAAGATTAGCTAACAGAATTCAGTTGCAAAATCCATCTTTCCAGATACTCATATGAAGGAGATTCTGCACAATGTTGCCAAGGCAACACAATGGAAACTGAAGTCTGGGGACCACATCATTCTGCTCGGTGATCACATAATAAACTCTTACCCAAACATGATTGTCCCAGAAGCAGTCCATTGAAATATATTCCTCTGAGTACAATTACCCATGAGTTATATTTTTTAAACTGAATTTAATGATATGGTTGTATTGTTTATATAGTCCTCATAAAAGATCTGTATAACCATTATCAAACCACTAGGTTTAACTCCTTAATAACAGTATGTCCTAATAAAAATATTACCAATATAGCATTTGCATGTTTTTGAGGTAAGAAACAGATTAAGAACGATTTTAAAAGCAATAGAGTACCTTATTAATTATATTACAGAACTTGGAGAATTCCTACCAGAAAATTTATCACGCTGTCTCAGAATACTCAATACAATGTACACGTATTATAACCTTCTTTTCCAGCAGCCATAATGTATGAAGCACTATTTGATTTCTGTCCTAATGCCTGCTGCAAACACCTATTCCTTACCAGGTAAGGCAGTCTATTTCCATGAAAACAGAAAATGTACACAATCTTTTCACAGTTTTGCCTGCTAGTGAGCAGGAAATAGTAGATAACTCCAATTTGAACCTACTATACTTGCATAATCTGTAACTTCGATTTCCATAGTATACAACAAAAAAAGTTCTATGGAAACATGACTCTTGACTGAGATTTTGTGCAAGTCAAATTTTATCACTGAATTTTCAGCTTCAATTCTGTTTCATCTGAATTTTCCTGAACATCCTCAAAGACAGTCTCAAAATGTTATTTAAAAATATCAAGAGAAAAAAACTCTCTATATCCTATACTTTTTATGAAGAAATGGAAATCTGACTTACCATTTTTTCAAAATGTCAAAAGTGATGTGGCAGTTTCATTTTTTAGCTAACATGAAAGCAGCTGAAGATGTTTAACACAAACTTTCAGAGCCTTCTGCTTCCACAGCTCATCACAACCTCCTGACTGTTTCCCTTTTTTTTTTTTTCCTAGAACTCAAAGCTAGCTTCAAAAATCAAGGTAAGCTAAACTCACATTTCCTTGTGTATTGAGGCCCCTCCCTCAGAATGAGGGATGTGACACAGGAGGTACAACCCAAGCACGGTTTAAGCTACTTCAAATAGGCTCCTTGTAATTTAATTACCAGGAATACTGAAACAGAGGAACTGTATCATTGCCTTAAAACACAACTACACAGAGAGAGGGAAAACAAGGTCCAAAATGTGCATTTCGGCTCCCAATCAGAAAAAAAATCACAAAACATACGTAAATAAGACCAGAAAAATTATCTCTCAGGAAAAAAAAAAGAAAAAAAAAATCAAATCTGTTTTCTGAAACTGAATTTAAGGCTTCCTGGATAGCTTGTGGCAAGATACTTGTCTTTTTCTATTTAATGTCTGTAAGACTGCAATAACTGTACTTACTTCACAGGGGTGTTGAAAGTATTCATTGCTTGTGTTTACACAACTACTTTGGAGATGAAAATAGCTATTTAAGTGCTAAGTGTCAATTTGTATAAATAAGCAAAAACCAAACACCTGCACAAACCCAAACAAAATTCTCCTCTCTCCAGGTACAGCTGAACACAGGATCGGAAAATAACATTCTTTCATCCATTGCCATATCTCCAAAGAAAACAGCAAGTACTTCCCAGTCCTTACTGCCTCAAATTCTCCTGGCCACTCATTGATCCTGTGACTTATATTTCACAGTTTGTAAGATGCACTTACTATACTTGTAACACAGACATTAACATTTAAAATGAGTGTTACTGATGAAGGTGTACTGACACAAATCAGTTTTAAGCTATCAGCTTTTCCAGGTGTAGCTGCTTTGAAGTCCCCTAATGAAAACTTTCTTCTGTTTCGAAGTACTGTTTCAACTTACAGTGATTTCAAATACTCCATAAATCTTTCAAGAACAAATGAAAGAAATCCATGTTTCTTTGTCCATACTAATTTATTTCTAGTTATATAGCTGGCAAAGGAGCCAAGAGCTTTGAAGACATCTTACTAAACCTGAAGAACGAAGAGGTTAACACTCCTAATTTATAATACTAGTGTCAGCCTTCTGTTTCCCTTTCCATCTTCTCTTTCCATTTCCATCTCCAAATGATGATTCAGTCACTTCTCATCTCTACAAAACTCATGTTTTCCTTCCCTTTCTCAGTCATTAACAAAGGAATAGAAATTACCCATTATACGAGAAACGCTATTTACCCAGATACTTCTCCATCTTCTGCTTTAGCCTCAGCTGAAAGAGCCAATAACTAAGACATAACTGCCTAAGTAAGATCTACAGTATTCGGCAAAATTAAGATGCCAGCATTTCTCATAGTTTTGCAATGCTCTTGTTTTGGAAGAAGGCAGATAAATATCAGCTTAGGGAATAAGTACCAATTTGTCAGACTAGGAAAGGTCAAAAGCATTTTCATATGTAGAAGTAAGTCAGAAACTTTCAATCTGAGGTACAACAGAATAGCAATTTATAACTTCAGCCGCAATTAAATGGCAAAAAAAGATAATTCATTTTGTTATAAAAAAGATGCATTTTAAAAACTTACTCGTTCTACTTAACACAACTAATAGTCTCAACTTCCTCCTGACAGAAGTGATTAGGGTTTTTTATTCTGTGTTTTTAGTATGCCACTTTTTTATTTTGGAGACAGTTCAGAAAATTGTGATTTCTGAATCTGTGGGTCCTCTATTCTGTAATCAGTCACTAACCTTGCATATTTCTAATGAAGTAAACAGCCAGTTACCTACTCTGTAAAATATTTCACATTCAGTCCATACAACTTTAACCTCATGTACTGAAATCCAATACTGTTTGGTTGAAATGGCTTTTCCAGCACAGAAATCCACTTTCAACATTTTGACAAGTGACAGACAGGGACGGATGTGACAGAACTGCTTGTTTTTTCACAGTTAATAGGATACATTTTGTATTCTGCTAAAGAAGAGGTGAGTGAACAACAGAAGGGAAGGCTGCTTTGACCTGCAGCCATGGCTCCCAGGACCTGGGAGTCCTGGTGGATGACCATGGGCCCACAGTGCCCTTGTGGCCAGAAGGGCTAGTGGCACCCTGGGGTACATAGGGAAGAATGTGATCGGCAGGTTGAGGGAGGTGATCTTCCCCCTATGCTCAGCCCTAGTGAGGCCACATCTGGAGTACTGTGTTCAATTCTCCACAGTTCAAGAAAGACAAGGAGCTGCTGGAAAGGGTCCAAGTACCAAGTCCTACCAGGAAACCTGCTCCAGTATGGGCTCCTCTCTCCATGGGTCTAAAGGTCCCTACTAGGAGCCTGATACCGCATGGGCCTCCCACAGGGTCAAAACTTCATCTCAGGCATCCACTTGGTGTGGGTCTCCTTCATGGGCTACACATGGATCTCTGCATCCCCATGGACCTCCATGGGCTGCAGGGGGCAGCTGCTTCACCATGGTCTTCATGGGCTGCAGAGGAAGCTCACCTCCGGCACCTGGAGCACCTCCTGCCCCTCCTTCTCCACTGACCTTGGAGTCTGCAGAGCTGTTTCTCTCGCATGTTCTCACACCGCTTTTCTCTGGCTGCAATTACAACTGTGCAATAACTTTTTTTCATTTTCATTTTTAAATATGTTATCACATATTACCATGTTACCACAATTTCTAACTGGCCCACCTATGGATGCTGAAAAGTTAGAAGCAGAGAAATTCTTCAGCCTTTTCTCAGTGTTCTGTGAGATCATTGCTTTCTCACGCAGACTAGACGAAAACAGTGAAGACGGTTTTGTAAACTAATTCTTTATCTTTGCACCTGGAGTTTGTTGTGAAGTGCTGTTATGGTAT
>VZTE01005075.1:120832-159401 GCA_013397775.1 Eulacestoma nigropectus | reverse complement strand
CCTCCCCCTGTGGCCAGGTCTTTTGTCTCTTTGGCAGCTTGTATGGGGAAAAAATTATTTGAGAGAAAAAGAAAACAAAAAGAGACCTCCTAAAACCCCAACAGTTATATAAACCGGTTTATAATTAATTAAAGATTCCACTTTTTCCTAAATTTTATCGTGTTGTTCTTCACCGCTCTCGGTACGGACAGCGACTCCCAGCCTTGACCAGCAGCACATCCATCTTTGGAGCTGCCAGGGATTGGCTCTACCAGACATGAAGGAAGCTTCTAGCAGCTTCTCACAGAAGGCACCCCTGTAGGCCTTCTTGGCCATGAAAACCCCCTACACCCACCTGGACACGCCTTGGCAGAGGGGTTGGGTTAGATGATCTCTAGAGGTCCCTTCCAACCCTAATTATTCTGTGATTCCTCTCCACAGGAGAGTATCCTGTGAATCGCCAGGGAAAGGGAAATTTTTATATGCAGAGAGGCTGAGAGAGCCTAAGACTATTCAGTCTGGAGAAAGCTCAGAGGGAAAGTTATTAATGTGTGTAAATACTGGATGGGAGGCATCCAGTATTTACACACATTGAAGAAGTGTTAGCCAGACTTCTCAGTGGTGCCCACTGACAGAATGAGAGGCAACAGGCACAAACTAAAACCAGGGTATTTCATCCGAGCCCAAAAAAATATGCATTTATTGTGAGCGTAGTCAAACAGTGGCACAGGTTGGCCAGAGTGGCCAGAGAATCCCTATCCATGGAGATACTCTAAACTGGACAGGATCCTGGGCACACTCTCTTCGTCCCTGCTTGAGAAGTGGGACTGAAATAAACAAGCTCAGGAGGTCCTCATCAACATAATGACTCTGTGATTCTTACTTCCTCATCCCTTGACATTCAGGTCTTTGATAGGAATTGACTTAGTAAATTTTTTCCTTCAGACTGAAGGCCTCGTTTTGATTCAACAGCTCACACTTCCAAAGAAATCACCTGGGTCTTCATTCTAATCAAATTATTAAATGCTCTCAAACAATGTATTTGAAATGGCCTTAGTTCATTAAGTCACGGTAAAATTTAATTTAAGAGTATGCGATGAATATACAAATCAAGAAACACACTGTACTCTGAGCTGAGCTCTTGGTCTTCTTTGAAAAATGTCTCAGAGTCTTACCTCTACACAGTGTAAGTTCCATTACATCCATAGGCTTGTTTAAGATCTTTCATTAATACTTATATATTTGATATATGTCTGAAAGAACACTGTAACATGAAACTTTTGCGCTAAACATGCAAAATCTATGGCAGTTTTATATGTAATCTATATCTATATATCTGCACAGACAGATAAAAAAACGTGCAAAATCACATACAGTAATATGGCTTATTGACAGTTCAGCAATTCATCAGAGACATTATTTGATCTTTTAACCTTTTTCAGTTAATTGCTCATTCTGCATCATTCAGGCCTGCTCTTGCCTACAGACATTAGGATCATAGAGAACTGAACAAAACAGAGGTCTCTTGCCTTGTATTAGTCAATCAGCAGATTAAATCCAGATAAGATAAAAAATAACACTAGTACCTTCCAGTACTTTTTCAGTATTTATCTAAGATTGTGTTGTGGGTTTTTTTAATAAAAATAATGCCTTTTAAGCCTCCTCAACAGATTTAGTGACATAATATATAGATGAACTAAACAGTTTCCCATTTTTATTCTAATCTTACACAGCTTCTACTTGATCTATCATGGGCGAACCTAAGAAGGTTTTTCTTCATAGAGAAAGAGACCGCACATCTCAAATCAGTGGTCCACAGAAAACACGAGGTATTTCTTGGAAGGGAGCAAAGAAGGGAAGGAAGGAGGGAGCTTTTGTAATACATTTCCATTGTCTAAACAGCAATAACATGTATAAGAAGCAAAATCCAAATTTAATCTTCTAATAGTAAAATTTAAAGATATATCAATCCACAGTTATAAAGAGATACATTTGATCAAGTCTTAATCTAGGATTCAACTAGGACTTTTGCAGTTACCTGTAGATTGGTACTCTGATTCCTTCACTGCAGTGGAATAAATGGGAAAAACTCTAAAATAATCACTAGAAGTTGGATGACATCCATACAAAACAGTATTAAAGACCAAGGAGTCTACTCTATGCAGCAGATTGTTTGTTTTTAATTATACAGATTATATATGCAAAAAGCTTAGGTTTAAGCCTCAAGTAGCAAGCATTCTGTCACGCAACAGTCACACGTGCAAACAACGTAAAAACATACCTGGAAAAATACTCATACAAACTTTTTTTTTAAACACAGATACCAGAAAATACGTTTTTTTTCTATATAGGTTTTACAAATGTCTTGTTGTTTTAAAAATACCCTGAAGTCACTTTTCAGAACACTCAAAAAAAACATTCTTCCTGCTTGAATTTTTTTTTACATTTATTTCAATGTTCATGGACAGAGAAAACAGTTTTACCTTCAGACTCAGGAAACAAGTCTGAAAATCTCTCCTCACTGTATTTTACAAAGGGTATTTTAAACCACTCACCAGTTTGCCACCAGTGGTCCAAGACAGGTACCTTGAAGACTCTTTTTGACCATTCTAGCGTGTCCACATCACAGTGCTCACCAGCTACAAACATTGTTCTGAACCTTTAAATAGAAATAAATAAAGTCTGTATCTTGACTTGGATGTGGAAAGGAGAGTAAGATAATAAAGACAGTAGATGTCTCTGGCCACTGTCCCAGATCAAGGTAAAAGATGAAGGAGAACTCTTACTTTTTGTATTCTCTTTCCTACTAAGCAACAATTAGAATATTTGCAGTATTAATTTAAGCTACTTAATGCTTCATCATCCAAAAGAAATTTTATTTGCTCAATGCAAAGTCCTTGGGAGACCAGAGGCAATTAACTGTCAGTTGAAGTAAAAAATAATTAACTGCTCTGTACACAGTAGCTAGGTAGATATCCTTGTTAGCATTGCAGTACAATCTCCCACAGCCAGATGTGTGGCACTGACATTTTGTTTCACTTTAAAGTCTTTCCTCACTCCACTTTGAATGAAGACAACTGCTGAACACAGAACTTCACTCTTGTCCTTCAAAAGTGGACACAAACTGCGCCGATTCTGTAAAACCTGCAGACTTGTGGCCACAAAAGGAGAGGATTCTTAGATATGGTAGGCGTGACACAAATTTCACTTCAGAGGAATGTCATTTAGAAAGAAGACTACAAGTTTCATCTTTCCATGGAAATTAAATCCACAAAGCAAACTAGAAAATTACAAGAAAAATCAGATCAAGTAACCCAAGGGAGTCAGAAATGAGAAAGGGAAATGCACAGATCAGCATGTCTGACCACAGAACGTGGAATACCTCAAAGAGGAAACCTACAGATTGACCTTTCATACAGAGACCACAGACATGCTGCAACAAGGCTGCCCAAGCCAAAGAGCATACTTCGAATATTCACACTCCATTCCTCTCCAGAGGACAGGCACATGCTGACAGCATAAAAGGCAGCCTCTCACAGGGCAAGGAATAGTGACCTACTTGCTGTGTAGATGCAAGGCAGGAGAATGTAGAGAGCAAAGCAGTATCTGGAGAGAATATAAGTAAAACATGGGATGAAACATCATATGCCTAACAAGCCACGTGCCCTAAAACAGAAGGGTTTTTGATAGTGATGCTTGGCCTAGACATAAAAAATTGTATGAGTTTATTGTCTTTTAGATCCATTTACAGATCCATAGTTAGAGGGAAAAAAAACTTCCATAAGAAAAAGACTGGGAATTAATCACCAACGTAGGCAACCCTGCACCAACTAGATATAACAACCTGAGAATACTCTTATCTGGGAACTAAGTAGCAGCAACAATCACAGAAGTAGCCATAACAATACTTTTATATAGGAAAGTCAATTTACTGCACAGCTAGTTGCAAACTTATGAAAGTCAGAAAATCTTGAAAAATATTACCATGTCAAACATGTAGATTAAAGAATCCAACTTCCTTAATTTCAGAACAGTGTTTCAGCCAAGCCTCCTTTCTCACACTCCAAAAGGGCTTGGAGTGGTTTTCTTCTCGGAATAGAAGGCAAGGGGTCAAATGTATAAGCAGTTTTCACATCAAATAAGCTTAGTTTTCTGTACTCATAAATATTCAACATTATTTCAGTAAACTGCTTTCTGAGCACACTGGCAGATACTGATTGTAATGAGTGTGACCCCAATCAAAATCTTGTACTTGAATGCTTTTAAATTGTAAAGCACAAGCCATTGCTGACAATTACAGTTAATAGCTAACTAGAAGTTGCAGCACAGATTGAAGTTTATGATAGAAGAAAACAAAATATTATGTAAGTATTAACCACAAATACTTATTTTATGAGACTTTTTTAAGGCTCATGTTCACATGCAGGGCACTCCTGGTAAGCATGGCTCAATTCACATTATATGCAAAATTCTGTTCTTAGGCATGCAAAATCAACATTGCAGCTATGATTTAAAAATTAAATTCATGAATTCATTAACTTTACATACCACTGAAAAATTCTGTTAAGTGTCCTTGTTTTAAAATAGGGCTATTAAAACACCAAGAACATAGAAAACTTATGGAGAAGTTAATATATTTTGTTACCCCTGAGCCAAAAGTAATATTTCTGTCTTTTGAATTGCCAGCTGTAATAATCAGATTTAATAATCTGCAGGCTTAAGATCAACTTTATGTTGTGAGAAGAAGAAAAAATAGCTCTTTGGCAAACTTACAGCACAAAACCACCAAGAAGAGTATCAGAGCAAAGTGCCGCAAGTCTAAGCATAAGAAATATGGAATTTTCTTCTCCTCTCAAACAGTATAGCAAAACAAGGGATACCAACAGCTACGAAATGTCCCACTGAACAATTTTTTAACAACCCACTTAAAACTTCAAAGCATGTCAGTGCACCTGTTATTGCAATCATCTATCCCTGCAATGAAGTTAATCGTGAAGAAAGGTCTTAAAGCCTCTCTGTTAAATAAATGTTCTCAGCTGTTCTGAAAACCTACATTCCTAACATGAAATTCAGCACAATCAAGCTTTTAAGCCCTATACAGGAATCCAGCAGAATGGACTTCAAGTATCACCTGATATACAGGGGACAGATCACTGTTCCTAACGGTCCTGAAGCAATATAAATTGTCCAATGCAGCACATACATTTTGGTGTCACTACAAGCACAAAAGAAACCACATCTCCAAACTATTTTCCAAAAGCGAATGTTCACATGGCTAATAATCTGAGCTTCACTTTTCCAAATTAAAAGATTGTAGAAGATTTTTTTTTAAATTCTGGAATGCACACATCAGTTTGGGGATTTTTTTCTGGCAAAGTAAAACTGTATCTGCATCATACTAAATAAGCTTTTTTCCCTAAAAATACAGCAATGAAGATTCATTTGCACCTCTTAACATTAAGTGGAAATGAAGAGCTCTTACTAATTTTTAATGCACCTGGAGACTACATACATACATACATACATACATATATACAGATTTATTTATTTATTTAAACATGTAAAATTTTTTTTAAAAATCACATCTTCCAATTTTTCTCCATTGATGTGTTTGTTCATTTTGATAGCATAGGGTTAAAATGTTTCTAAATGGTAGTAACCAAAGTAGGCCCCAAGAGCAAGATGGACATTCTGTTCAGGCCAGCCTGAACTTGTGTACTTGCCTGGATGGTAGGAGGCAAGCCCGAACTTGAGTATTCATCTAGGGGGGGGTAAGAGACTAAGATAGATGAGTTAATTGTGTAGCTGCACCTGGGAAAGGGGGCTGAAAATTATGCTGGAGTGAAAACACATAATAGATGATTGTTTGGGGGGTTTTGAGGTTTATGTTTGGGTAAATGATTAATATATGATTATACAACAAGAAGGGTATATAATGTAAGCACCTGAAATCCATGTTGGGGATTGATTTGGGTTTGTACCCCTCTCCCCCGGCGCCTTAATAAAAGCACCTTGCATATAAGTCGTCCGTGGTTATGTATTTCTGCGCTAACAATTTCTCTCCCTGAACAGTTTTTACCCTGGATATGAGAATCCAAGCACTGGAGGTTTTGGTGACAGAGTCACAAGAGACACGGAACACAACTGCAGCTCAGTTCCACAAAGGCTCTTCATGAGCATAGCTCAGGACTCCACCAGGAAGGGCCATACATGATCAACAGCAGCACAGAGCAGGAGACAGCAGGCAGAACTCCATTATGTACTTCAATTGTAGTAAGTTCTGGGTCTCAGTCATATATCCTCTTAGCAGCACATGTGAAATGTCAATTCTGTGAGAAAACACTTCCTTCTAACAGTTTTAAATTCGCTACTTTAATTCCACGTCCTCTTGTCCCTGTATTACGAGACAGATAATGGAACTTTCTTATCTACTTTATATTCATTATTTCTGCACAGTTTTAATGCAGTCTCGTATTTCTTTCTAAAGCAAGTGCATTATTATCTGGTATCAGATGAACAACCTAGAATCTCTAAATGCTCTTGATATAAAACTGCAGAACATTCTCAACTGACCAAAAGTCAAGCAAGCAAGGTAGACTATAGGACACAAATGGCAAATTATTACTTGAATGTGAATCTAAACTGCTGTGTTGTTGCCCCATTTCATGCAAAACCATCACTTGTCAATTGTTTGGAAATTAGAACAATCCAGCTCAGAAAAATCATGTTAATTATAAGACAAAGTGTGATTCCAAATATAAGAAGAGTTAATGGCTTGGTATTATGAGGCTGCCTTCTGAAGAGGAGAATGGATTCCAAGAGCTGACCAGAATATGCTTAGGTAGACAAAGCTAATGGAATTCGGATGTTACTTGTTTTTCAAACACAACAGGCAGCAATGGTCAGCAGCACTGGATGTTACCAAAAGCTATGTCTTTAGATCTCTATAAATATGTGGCTGAACATGGATTTTAACCTACAGTATTAAAAACTAAATATCTGTTTTTCTGTTAAGCATGTGTTTAAGACATAGGTGACATTTCATGTCAAAATTTCAAGATTTGACTCCAACAGCCACAAGGAATTTAAAGCATACACACTAGAACCTTTGGAAACCCCATATATAATTTCGTGCAGAGGCCAGTGATGCCACAAACATCAGTTCTTTACAGAAATTTATTTAACTTATGTCATTTCAAAAGACCATGAGTTTGTTTATAACTCAATTTACTCATGTAAACCAAATACTTCCTTTACGTATGGAAGCTGGCATTGCCTACCACCTCTTCTCTTTATCAGTAAACTGTCTTTTTTAACACGATTTTTTAAAAGTGACATTGACCTTTACCACTTATTTAACAGGAATTTTATTTTCAGAAATAAAATGTACCATGGTGGAAACCTCTTTCAGGACTGCATTCCTGGATGCAGAGACTCCAAAGTAAGGATCCATTTTAGTGCATGTAGCAGAAAGACATTTCAATGATTCTTCACCATGTAACAGAGAAGAAAGCGTGATAGATCAAGTAAATGAACTAAGACTGCTTTCAAACTGAATCAGGCAGAATTCACTTGACCTTGAATAGAAAAGTCCATCCAAGTAACACCTAAACCCAAGTATTTTCCTAGAATGGAAATGTTAATCACCTGATAGACTTTCCTAACTGTACCTACTAGATATTAAATGCTGCATTAGAGGGTTTAGTAAAGAGACGTCACGTTCCAGTGAACAACATGGTCCAAAGCTGAGTGAATTACAAGACAAATAAAGCTGCTAACAAGTGGAGAAGCTCATTTGATACAACTGAATAGGAATGATGAAATACCTCTTTACATCTGTGGCAACCGATACTGCAAGGAGACTCTTAACTGCAATTCTCATTTGGCCAGAGAATGTGACAACTGACAAAGCAGGTTAGCAGATTTCCCATTAAATGAATACTCTAAAGACAAAGTAACTGCCTAAGAAATGCCAAGGAACAGTAATTAAATTTCTAGCATCTGAATCAGTTTCTTGTCAATAAACATCATAGGACAATAACACATTAGTGTCTCGAGTAAACTTGTTCCTTATTTCAAGGAGAAGTAAGGATTGATGATAGCAGTCAACACAGATGGAAGAAAGTAATGATAAACTTGTAATGAATACCTCAGGAATAAATCCAGCTTACTAATAATAAACTTTCCTGAGCAATTAAGAACATGGAGGACTAATGAAGCTACATTGCTTAGCATCTTCCCCTTCTCTTTGAACAAGGGTGATAATAGATGTTCTTATGACTGAACACTGCCTATACAGTCTGACACAGTCCTTGTTTAATGCTGAGCAAATTATTCAACTTCAGGATTAGATGTGATCTAAACCCATATATTTTTCATTTTTAGAATGTTTACCAAAAGATACAGAAACTTGGTCTGTAGAAGTATTAAACACTCACAGATCCAAGTTACTGTGAGAAGCATTTTATTAATCTAATGCTAATAAGACATTTTAACCATATAATGCTATGAACTCTGAAACAGTGGTAGTTCAGTGGCTCAGACAAGATATTCAAAACTAACAGAAGACTTCGACCTTAATCTCTCTGTGCCTCAGCTTCCCATCTGCAAAATACAGATAATACTACTCTCTCATCTCACAGGGGATTTGTGAGGATGAACTCAGTCAAGACTTTGAAGCATGCTGATAGTATAGTGATAAACATCTTAAAACCAGTACAAGATAGCAAATAGCTCTTTGGACACATAATCATAAACAATAACAAAGTTTTGGGGGAGCAACCAAAACACTGACTAGCTGCTGATTAAACAAACACTAAAAATCCTGTGCACTCAAGAAAATGAGAGGTCATAAGGGAAAACAGTATGGGATGACACAATCCAAGACTGTATTACAGAATATAAGCACAGGAGGGTAAAGTAAAAGATGGGAGAGGAATCGTAACTCAGTAAAAGCTCTTAACATGAGAGTCATAGACTTTTAGGGCTTTCATCTCCTCAAAACTATCAACATAAATTTACAAGCAAATATGTGTACACCTAAATTTTCAATAATAGATTAACATGGCACTCTACAGAGGTGGGCATAACCCCAAATATTCTGTTATTCTTACTTCATGCAGCCTGTTTCTGTAAAAAATTGCTTCCAGTGTATCCTTACTTCACCTTTTTAGAGAGTACTGCTTTCCCAAGGCTGCCTCAGGGTCCTGCTGACGGATTGCTCTAATTGCAGTTGGTGAAGTAAAGAAGGCAGCTACTTCATGCTCTGCTAGCACACGGAAATAGGCACCAGCATCTGGCGTTCCCACAGGCTTCCCCTATGGAGAGAATAATTTAAAATGTCACAGGATAAAAATACCTCATAATTCCTTGACAGTTCAAGGCTTGAACATGTAACAGTAGTGGTAGCACAGCAACAGAAGTAATTTCAAGTAGGACATCAAAGGAGGCTTTGTTAAAAATAATAATACCATGAGTGTATTCACTTGTAGAAATAAATTCACAAGCTTTGGGAACCATTCCCTACATGAACACAGCACATACTAGTTGCTACTTAGAAAATTAGGACAAATGGACACGCAAATGAAAAGACAGGCACCAAGATACATTATTGCACTGGCAGCAGAGGGAGTCGTGTCTATATCCATCCTGAGAAGCAGTCTGGAAAACACCCACACTCCCTCTGAACAAGGAGACTCTGGACACAGTGGCACTGCAGCTATAGTCCCATACACAGGCAGCTTTTTCTTACCTAGAAATTTTTCTAAATTCTGGAAGAATTCCCACTTAGCTGCTTACAACTGGCTTTCTGGAACATTCATGCTACCCCACGTGAAGCCTGGAGAGATCCTGAAGGGCCCCTATCCTGTTTTAGTGTGCTACCAGACTGTGGTCTGGTTTGGGGTTGGGTTTTTCTTGAGCTAAGGGCCATAGTCAAGAGAATTGTATACAGAAGTAATCATTTATGACAAATTGTTCAATGGTAAGTAATCCTAATATGAAATAATCAAGAATACTTTTCTGTGGTGTTGAAAATATGAAAAGCAGTCAGCACAGAACCATCTAGTCACAATCTTACTGTATGTGTAACTACCACAGCATATGAACTGCTCCATACATATTCTGAAATTAAAAGGTGATGTTAATACAGAAAGAATTCTAGCTCTACAGGTATCACCATAACCTTTTCACTAGAAAGGCTGCACTTAGAAGATGAACTTTGACAGAACATGTAAGTCAAGAGACACACACTTTTTCTACTGCATCCAGCTGGGCCTGAACACTGGCAAGAGCAGCAATGAACCATTAATCAGATTCAAAGAACATAGGATAGCCAAGGCTGGATACGTACGATTGGTTTTGCAGCCCTATGGTGAGATACTGCTGTGGTGATAGGCATTCTCGAAAAGAGGATCACCATAGAAGATTTTTAAAAACAAGACAAAATAGAACGCACAATTGAAAAGCCTTTTTTTTAAAAGGATGAAGCAGGCAGTGAGAAACAAATGGAGACAAAATAAAAGAAAAAAACCAGTTCCCAGCCCAAGCAGCAGAGAGTAGTATAATCAACACCAAAACCCCTCTTTTTCCAATTAGCTATCCTTAAGTACCAGAAAGAAATGCAAAATGATGCTTGCTGCAAAAGTGAGTTACGTCCTTTTTCCTGTCAGATAACACAGAGTACCCAAAGAAAAATATTTGCCAGACTGTCTTGAAGCATCACCCTAGCAGACGTCTTCATCATAACTTTCACACGTTCATCAGTATTTGTTCATGAACCTGTTTGTTCAAGTTGACATCCTCTCCCTGTAATGTTCATTATACCTGCAGATCTGTAGACATCTGGTTAAAAGTTCAAGTCCACAGCACTAATACTAAAACAAACAGCCTCAGACTCTGAAAAATGCCAAATTGCCACAAGCTTCTCATTAATTATGTAACTGAACTAGTATCAATCATCTTGGACACCAAAACTAGCTGTGGAGCAAGCTGAAATTGGTTAGTCTACCAGTAATAAAGTAGGCTGTTACTTTTAACCAAATGTAAATATCCAGAGCCCATAAATGGGCTGTGTCTGGCCCTGAGCACACCCACTCCCTCCCAGGTCCCACTTCATACTTGACCTCTGCCCAAGCTACGTCATAGACATGCCTGTGCCTCAAACTTCCAGCAAGCCTGAACCTGAGAGTATCTTCCACACAAACTGTTAAACCTTCAGGAGTGCACGGGTAAGCATGCAGGACTCTGACAGGTGGATATTTATGTCACAGATAAGCTAAAGAAGTTTGGGGTTGGAGTTACCAGTCTCGGATACAGGAGAAAACCTAATAAAACACAAACAGTAGAAAGAAGAGAAAATTCACCTGACAGTTAATTGGAAATATAACCCAGAGAATAAGACATTCATTTAGGAAAAAAAAACCGGCACAGCTGTAAAATATTCTTACTGATTCTAAAGAAAAATTTCCCAAGTGTCTTGGAAGCTGTTCAGAATTCAGCAAATGCATAAACAAAAATGGACATAATGTGTGAGACTGAAATGGTTAACAGCTCAAACATTTTTAAGATCACTGAAGGACTTTGCCCACTGCAGCAAAGTGCGCAAAGAAGCAACTGCTCATCTGCGACCACCAAAGTCCATCCCTCCGAATATGCCTCCTGATGGGAATTTGGACTGTGAGTTAAGCCACCTGACAAGGAACTCGAGATAAGATAAAGGCGGCACTTCTGTCCAATTATCTCAGGTCTAAGGAGAAGTAAACAGGGCTGGGAAAGAAGAACGTATCCAAGAGGGAGGAGGTGAGTTTTTGGAAGCGTGGTGGCAAAACCTCTGGTCCACATAAGACAGAGGGAGTGAACATCCGCCACCATGGGACAATCACGTGAGAGGCGGCTATCATGTCTTAAAAGGGGTCATAAACCATCAAAGACCTCCAAAGGTCCCCAGACTCATTCCTCAGGACTTCTACCAGAGGACTGCATGTGATTTAAAGTTTTGCAACAGATCCAGATTCTGCTGCATAAGACAGCATAAAACTCCCTCACAGGGCAGGTGCTTGGGCATTCCCATGTACACCTTAACGTATATTAATACCCACTGAATTCTATGTTTCGTGAGACCCCCACCACAGAGAAGACCTGAAGAAGAGGACCAACAGGATGCCACTGGATCCACAGGGGTGGTGACTAACTCTTAATCTGTCTCTCTTTCTTTGCCCCCTCCTCTTCTCTTTTTTCTATTTCTATCTTTACCTCCCATTTACTGATAAATAAAATCCATACTATTGACTTTGGCATATGGTCTTGTTTGAACCTTAATTAATCTCTCTAATAATCAGATCATAACACATAAGCAAACCATGTCTGAGACAGTGCAAATTAATTTCAGAGCCCAAAACCTACAAATAGAACTTCCAGAGAGAGTAGTCATTTATTATACAAAAATTTCAAGAAGTACTACAATATTCCATGAGAGGCTTATTACCACATGCAATTTTTATTTTTAAAAGTTAGCAATATAAACAGTAAACTCCAGGGTAATTGAATTCAGAATATGCTGACAGACTGCTGAGTCAATTGGGGACTATGAGCAAATGAGATGCTTCCACTGGATTTCTGCAGCCACCAGTTCGAAACCTGTTGCTATTCAGTATTTGCATCAATACTGGAGATGAAAATTGAAAAGTTACTGGCAATAATATCTATGGCCGACAGGAAACGAGAGCACAGTAAACAGGAACAGGGCAGTTAGAAAGAGAGTGATCTGTCTCACCTAATTTAAAAGAGGAAAGTAAGAACAGACACATCTTGTGTCAGCTAGGAAGATTCCCACAGAAAAGACTTTCTTTTAATAATCTACCAAGAGACTCTTAGACAGACAAACAGACAGGAACATCTTTCTGGAAGCACTTCAATTTAGCATGCAATGTCTGAGATGTTGAACAGCTAAGCAAACATTCTGAGGCAAAATGTGCTGATGATTTATGATTTCACACATGATTATCAAAAAAGATTCACGAACAGCAAGAATTATCAAGGGGATAGGAAAGTTCTTGTATGGACAAAGTGAGAAGTCACCAGGATAGATTACGTGAGGAAAGAGACACAGAGGAAGAGCTATAATAAAATGTCCAACAATGCAGGAGTAACAGTGCATCAATTCCCTTTCTGTGTGACCCCTAACAAGAAGGGGTTCTTCAATTAACACTAAATCCAAAATTATGATGAAATTCTCTCTGTATAGGAAACGTTGTGCATGGAACTCATTGCCACTAAAACCTGCTGATGCCAAAGCACACCCAAAATCCTGACTTAACAGGATTCAAAAGAAGATGCTCACAGTCACTCATCCTTCTGATGGTGACCTTGCTGCCAAAGCTCCACTGAAGACTTAAGATGACATGTCCTGCTGAATTCATCCACAATCAGTATGGGTGATGGCAGAATGATTACAAAACTGCCAGACTTCAGAGACAGCGTTTGCTTCATAAGCTGATGATCCTGGCTTACAAAAACAGCAAGAAAGGCCGGATGTCTTCAAGAACTGTGCCAAAGGAGAGTAATTTCAAACCTGTTGCTCTTATGTATCCTGCAAATTTGCTGCAACTACAGGAACCCAGAGAGCCTTGTGAGAGACTCCAGGCTCTCACAGATGTCTTGCTGTGTGTGGGACAGTAGCTTCTTCTCTGACCTAGACCACTCAAATGAAGTCCATAATGCCTGGTTCTTGACAAGTGTGGGTATCCTCTTCCTTACCCTAGCTCCAGTTCGAAGTCCCAAACACTGGAACTACAATGCTGCCTTTTTTCCTGACCTCACAGGACCACAAGTAGTAACTAGACTTTCTCTTTATAGTGCCCTGTTGCTTACAGCTTGAAACTCTATTAGCAAGAGCAACCCAGAGTGGGCTGTGAGACTTCAGGTAGCTTATTTGTTCATGAAGTTTGTCATGTCTTGGAGAAAAACAACACAGGAGAGATTTTGGAAAAAAAACAAACCGAAACAAAAAATACACCTGCTTTTGTATTCAAAAGAATTCATCACCATTTTCACATTTCTGACAATGGTATAACAGCAAGAGAAAAGTGAAAGCATAGTTTCCATAGTAATTGTTAAAATGACAAGTTGTCACCTAAGTAATTTAAAAATAAACAAAACACTTGAAGTAGTGAGGGTATGAAGTCAGCACAGTTTACTTTCAATAGTGGTTGACCACAGGCAAAAGGAATGTGGTGTTCTTCCCCCATCGCTAAATAGCACACTGATACTCCTTAACCCAAAATACATAATTAGGCAACTATTAAGGAGATTTTTGAATATGGACTGTTAATACAGTCTTCTGAGCAGAGGAAAAATTATGCACTATTCTCTTTGTAAATATTACTTTTATTCCTGTGTATACAGACACCTTCCTTCTCCTCCCATTTTTAATCCTCAAAAAGATGACACTTAAGTCATGAACACTGTCTGAAGCCTTGATTAGTGGCATCTTGGAGAAGAAAAATGGGAAATGTACTATTTCTGTTTAATAATGTTCTCACCAAGAGCAAAAAATCACAAAGCAGACATGTAGGTCAACCTAATATTAACGCTGATTTCTCTTTAATGTTCACTGTTAAAAAAATAGGATTTTTACCCCTTTTATTTTCCAAAACCAATAGTTTAAACTCAGAGGTACCTTTACAATGACAATAATGTTGATCCCCATGCATTCACATAGAGATAAAACATCACTGTAAGATGACTATGCAACAGAAAATGCTGAAGGACTTTCTATTCCTTCTTGGCTTACTCTACACCTGCTAGAATGAAAACCTCTTCATTGCAGTGATTATCTTCTGACAATTCATGCAACAATTTTAATGTGGCCTAGCGCATCATCAGTGTTCAAAAGCAGTTGCTATAAAACTTTCGAAGTCTTTTTATTATCTGCAAGCACTTGCCAATTTTCTTACACTGCTTTCCTCTTCTGATTAAATATTGTGGTGGTGCTGAGTTAATCCCCTTAGAATGAAGAATCTAATTAACATCTATTAGATGCTTAGACATTAATTAGACTATAGTAATTTAATACTCAAGCTATTACAATATTTGAGTCTGTAAACGTGCATTTCTGCTACTGGGTGAAGCTTTTGCTCTTTCTTATTCAGAAGATCCAGGAAGCCAACTGTGGTTCTCAGCCTTAAAATCCTAGGAATTTAGTGGGATATCACTGGGGTTTTTCCAGACAAACTAGAAAATGGAATTATTTTGTAATAGAATTAAACTTAAAAAGGATGAAAAACTATTTCTTTCTATATTTTTTATTATTTTGTTTCTATTTTTTTCTAGTGAAAGTATTTCATATCTTTGTTATAGGTGAGGTATCCATGAATACTCTTGTGTGAGGACTTTTTCTGCTCCTTCACTGCAGTCATCAACCCACTGTGCACTGAGGAGTGGACGGAGTGAGATGGAAGCAATACCACTGGACATCAATATCTTGCAATCCGGCAAATGTTATGCAATTATTAAAAAAGAACTGATCCCCAATACTTCCCTCTGTCGTCAGTTTTTCCCTCTTTCACACTTGTGTGCTTCACACATTCCCCTGAGTAATTCCATCCAAAAACATGGCTAATTCAATTATACCAGCCTCCAGTCTGCTATGTCCTTCCCTGTATGACCTTTCTCAAATGTGACTTGGGGCAGAGAAAGAGATAATATATTGCCCACAACCACTACCTTATACACTGTATTTCAAAGAAATGGTATCATCCTGAATGGTATTTGTTGCTCAAGGAGCTGACTGCAGGGCAGGGACAAGATCCAGTATGCAGTTAGAAGTACCGGTACCACTACACCACTGGGTAGGTCCCTAATACACTGCATTTGAGACAGTGTGACTGGGCTTTTGCATAGAAGCTGAGGAGAGCTGTTATCAAGGTATGCCACATCCACAGATTCTGCAGTGGCCAGGAACAGGCCCAGTACACAGGCAGAGCTGGGATGGGGCAGGTGGTCTCTGATGGAGCTTGCTGATCCACAAAACTTCCCTCACAGCCTCTGGAAAATTGTTTCCCAAGGCAGAGCAGCTCTCACAGGCAATCCAGAGACTCATGCTGCCTTTCCATAGCTCTGCAATGAGTGCCTTAATTCCACCAGAAACCTCCTAAACACAGTCCCTCACTCAAAACATGTACAGGAAAAGAGTACACACACTTACGTGGGCACCTGAACCTGCTGAGGTCTAGAATCATAGAACGGACTGGGTTGGAAGGGGCCTTAAATTTCATCTAGTTCTAATCCTCCTGCTGTGGGCAGGGACAACTTTCACTAGACCAGGTTGCTCAGCGCTCCATCCAACCTGGCCTTCCAGGAATGGGGCATCCACATATAGATACATATAGTATTGTAGTGCACTTTTCCCTAGACTTTTCTCACAGACTGTGGGTCCTGGAACCAAGGGTGTTGAGGTCCTCATGATCAGTGGGCTTGGTGGAGTGCTCTCCCCTCCTCTGAAGATCTGTTCATGATGTCTGTGGTAGGGGCACACACACCATGCCACATCTGAAGAATGGTTTTGCCACCTCATCAAGAACATGGTCTTCTTCTAATTGAAATTAATGCAGCACTGCTTGTCAGCCCTCTCACATGCTGCAGCAGGTTTGACTCTATTAACAGGGTGGTGTGACAGGGTGCTAAACAAGCTTTTGGGCCTTTCAGAGCGCTTGCTGTCAAGGTCCAAGTTGCCCCTTGCTCAGTATTCTGAACATCAATGCAATGGTTCTTCCTATTGCAAAATACAGCAGTGGGAAAGAGAAATAATTTAAAATAATTATCTTCCTGCCTCATGATTAGAGAGAAAATCAACAATAAATTCTGAAAAAATAACAACGTAAGGCAGCATGATTACTTTTTTGAGCAGCCAAGCCAGGATGCCGCAGGTCACTAACTGGACTAGTCTCCTCTCCACCCCAGCAGGTTTCATCCCCTGAAGGAAAGGACTAAGCCACAAAAGTCATCTGAGTCTTGGGTTCAGTTTCCTTGAGTGGTACAGAGGAAAGAAGAGATAAATCTCCTTAGAAGTTCTGGTTCCAACCATGTAGCTCTCAATTGCATCCAACTCAGATCCAGTAAGTATTTTTCATCACAAGACATGCAAAACACAACACCCTCTCCTAATTCCAAAATAAAGGTAGCCTAAACAATAATACAGGTACACTCCACCATCTATCATTTCTAGTTCTGTTGTTTCAGAGTTCCTTATGCCGCTGACCATCACTCTTCAAACTAATGTAGACAAGCTTGAAGGACAGTGAAGTAAGTTCTCCTTAAAAATTACTGTAATAGGTGGGAGAGTATAAACACTGAAGATACACACAAAATTTAAACATCTGTGGCATGAAGAATAGACAGGCATAAACAGGATCATTTGGATCATCAGTTGGAGGAGAAGCTGCCATTTCCAAGGGGGTTTTTTTTAGACTGGATCATACCTCATACAAAACTGTAGTATTACCATGAAGGAGAGGTCCATAGCAAATGTAGGAATGACCAACAACCCAGCCTAAATCAGAAGCTGCCCACCACACCTAAAATGAAATATAAACAAAATTATAGTTAGGAGTTTTAAGAGGCATTTAAAAATGCTTGCATTACATTTAAATAGAATTACCTCACCAGGTTTGAGGCCATATATAGCTGACATGGTCCAGTTTAGCATAACTGCATAGCCACCTGTTGGTCTCACAACACCCTAAATGAGAAAATTTGAGTATTAACTACTTAAGATTTGAAGGATACAATTATATTGCTGTCTTCAAGTAAATGTTAAGGTTTTAGCAGCAATAGAATTAAAGTTGTCTAACTCCAATATTTCTCACTTAAGAAAAGGATCTATTCCAATAAGAACATACTAACACTTCCACTAAAGAAGTAATTTCAGAAAACAAAAAAACAATGAAACAAACATTCAGAAGATAACTAACAAAGCTAAAATCCTCTCATAAAAGTTGGATATACAAATATTTAGTCAATATATGTTGATAAAAAATAAGACATTAAGTATTTACCTCACTTAAACTGTACCAACTAAATGCCAGGCATATTTTAAATTCATTGCCTACTCTCTCTGTATCATCTCTGGAAAAGAGGAACACTTGCAAAGTAGACAATCCCTAAAACAACTGGGGTGAATTACTCCCTGAAATGTACCTATCTTTCTGCCCTGACTCTTTTTAAAGATGTCAGGAAATTGGCTTAAACCAATGTATATTTTTGAAAGTTTACTATCTAGCCTGAAATGCATATATGAATGCTAAATGAACACCATCCCAGTCTTCAGCTAAAAGAGAGATTTAAAAACTAGAATGAGAGATTATCAATAGCATCATGCACTTTGGTAAACCAAAAACCAGCTCTGGAACATTCATTAATAGGAAAATTTTGGAAATATTTTGGAATACTAGTATGGTCAATATAAATTTCATCACCTTCTAGAACACTATACCCAAAGAAAGAATTAAGTAAACTATGTCCTGGTGTCCTGAACTAAAATTCAGATGAAATCCGCTGGACCAAACAATATGCACTGCACAGAAATGCAGCTGTCTCTCTATGCTAGGCATGGTACATTCTCTGAATGTACTTAATAGAATGAAATAGACACTTTCAGGTCTCATCCAAGAAATGAGGGACCACAGAGACAAATTAACTCATTTAAATGGAGATTGCTAAGGCAGAGAATAGCTTAGGAACACTTCACCAATTTCAGGCAGCAGATCGCCTTTGGTAGACTCAGCTTCTAACTTAGCCCCTGCTCCGAGATCAACAAAAGTTTTTTATGAAGGTCATAACCAAGTAGTTTTACTTGCATGACCATTTAAATTAAGTTCCTTAAATGAATAAAAAAGTTATTTTATTCACTGAGAGTTACTTATTGTAGCTTACTGCCAGTTGAAAATCTCTCTCTTGTAAGGGTGATTGATTAAAGGTATCTGTATTTTTCTCTGCAGAGACAACACAGTGAAGTAAACTTCCGAGAACTATTACCTCTGAGATATTCTATTGATACTTAGGCAAGGAAAATACCTACTGTAACAAAGGATCTTATCTTGTGCTTTTTGGCAATATAACATACATATCCGAATTTAGGATATATATGTTGCTTTCAAGGGCCCACACCAAAGGTAAAAGCAGAAGACATTTTTCTCAGCAAAACTGATGTTTGTTTTCCCTTACGTCCTAAGAGATTCTGAACTTTACAAGCAACACCATAACATAATTTTTTAGTAGTAAAACTGTTCTCTCCAGGTTGTGTGATACTGTCTGAATCAGTGGTGGTAAGACTATCGCCAGAAAATTATATTCAGCTTGTCTTCCACATTGTAAAAGAGCATTGCAAGCACCAAGCAAACACTCAGAGACTTCACTTTTAAAACACAATCCTTTAAAAAAAGATCATTAAAACTAATTTACATTCAAAAGCAAACATTTTCAAAGAATACCCTTTGTTAATTTTCACTTAATCTAAACTTCTAAATAGAAGGAAATCCAGGGCATTATGTACTCAGAATTGTGCAGTACACAAACCTTCAGAACATGCTTTATTCCATTTAATCTGTAATGTCACTCACCATGTCTTATCTACCAGAAAATTAGCTAATACGTAAATAATGAACAAGATTAGTCAGCAATACATGCTATCACACAAGTGATGTATTAACTGATCTTGTCATTAAGTAACTGTACTATGCTTATCTAAGAAAGTTAAAACACAGAAGATAGTACTGAATAAAAGATATTCTGCTATCCTCAAAAGTTTATTTCGTACAAACATTTGAAGCAAACGCATCTTATCTTTATATTACTACTATTTAAATAAGCAAACACGATTTATTCCTAGACACTGCCTTTAAAATAGTGAAATGTGAATAAATGAGATTAAACTATTTTTAGCAATGCTTATCATTTTTAGCACTGTGCTCTGGCAAACATTTTCAGCCTTTTGAATTAAATATTTTTTCAAGGGGAACTGCAAATAGTTGGTCACAGGCACTTAGACGACTGATAGTCCTTTACCTTGGGCAAACCTGTTGTTCCAGATGTATACAGAATATAAAGAGGATGGTCTGAGGGAACAGAGACACATTTTGAACACTGTGCTTTTGCAAGCTCTTCTTCCCAGTCAAGATCACGACCTTTTGTAAGAGGAACATGGCCCTGCCCATTGGAAAATAAGAAAATTGTCAAAAGAAAACCAGATGGAGTAAGTGGAATTCAATCAAGAAACATGTACTATTCAAATTAATACTATTCAATTTTCTGTACAGTAATCTCTCTACTGCATGAGTTCTATTTAGTATTTAAATATTATGAATATAATATACAAAATATAATTTTAAAATTAAAAAACAAACTACAAAGAGTAAAATTTTACTTGCAAAAAAATAAAGGCACATGCATTACACAAACATCTATCTGAGTAAAGGCACTACAACTGTACACTCACCAAATTAGGTCGCTGGTAAACGAGAACTTTATCAGGTTTGCTCTGTACCCTTGCCAGTGCTCCTTCTAGGAGAGATATGTATTCCACTTTCCTTTTTGGTTCTACTCCAAAACTTGCTGTTACAATAAGTTTGGGCTAAAAAAAGAAGTTAGATAGTTAATATGTACATTTGCAATATATTTTAGATATGTAACCTAATAACATTTTCCATTAAATTCAATGTATAAAATTTATCTTTACATAATTGGAAACAGGGGTTTAGATCAGTTTTCTACAGTAAATCAAGCTTGTGTGATCTCACTGCCAGTGCACCTGCTTTTTGTTCAGAAGAACATTAATAACTTCTGACACTTCACTACTTTCAAACAAATTTGACTAAGAAATCAACAGTATTAACTTCGTTTTAGTTGCACAAATATTAATGAACACAGAGAGAAAAACCACTGTACATCTTAGCTCCTTCACCAAGGAAGAGTGGTGCAGTGATGTCAACAGTTAGCTGTACTGTTTTGCCTTCTTCCTAATGCTTCCAATTTCATATTTCAATACTAGCTGTAAAACTTTGCTGGCTTTTTCACAGCCTGCAATAAAAGTCACAGGAAGGAAAATAGGAGAAGGAGGGAAAAGAAGGCAAAAAAGAGACAGCAGGAAACTAGAAATACATAAAGAGAATAAGCTAAAGTCATAAGGCACATGGAGGAAGTAAGGCTAGAGTCTTTCAAGAGATGGTTGAAGGACTGAGGGTGCAAAAATCGGATTTGTATAGTTCTGGGGCTTTTTAGACTAATTTGTATTTCCAAATGTGGACTTCACATCTTTGTCATTAAATTAACCACAGGTTTTGATGTAAGACTTCCTAAGTCAAGAAATCTGCATACAAGCTATTTCGACTTAGGTCTGAAGATCAGTATTTTTACTTTTAGTTTTTCAGGGGAGAAAAGGTAACACAAAAGAAACTGTGTTAGAACATATTTTACTTGGAAAAGAATGAGTCTTCAATTTCCTTTGTTTTGAAGTTTTAGAAGTTTATTTATCATAAGCCCTTCAGTTTGATCAAGCTAGTTTACTAATTGTAGCAGTAGCATAAATCTCCTTAAGTAGGCATAAACCACAATGCCACAGTTAAGGCTGCATTAAATTCAGCAGATTTTATAAGAAATTGTTTTCTTATGCAATAACAAAATGCTTCCTGTCCAAATCTGTCATTCAGGAAAGATCCCTAATTGGTGTGTATTCAAAATAAAGATTTCAGATGAGCTTTAAAATTTCAGCATTCATCAATTTTCTTTTTCAGAATGCACTGATTTAATAAAAGATGATACAACACAATGCAGTTAAACTGAAAATTCATCGGGAGGCCACCCTGAAGTTAGATTGTAATAAGTACAAGATATACAGTTCTATTCAAGTGTTAAGATGAAAGACTCTTGTCATCACTAGTTTTAAAGTAATTTGTAAATGGTGCCTTTTGTGCTCATCAACTGCTTTGTATGCAGTAAGGACATCTAAAAACAACCAATACTAAATTAGCTACGGTGATGTACTACCCAAGTGAAGAAGCATCATGGATCACTTTGTGCAAATCAAAGGCCCACTACTGGTTTTAACTGCTCTTTTCTATTGTTTTACCTCTCTGCCTAATGACATTATTTCCCCTGCACCTCTCCTTCCCTATTGCTTTCATACATTATTTCCCACTTCTTCTGTGGCTCCATGTAGTCTTGCATGTTAAGATTACATAGAAATATAACTCATTTGAAGAAAAAATAGGGAGAGTTCAAGGGTCTGCTGGAGAAGAAATGAGAGAGGTAGTGAGCTATTGAAAAAAACAAGATTATGAAGTAGAAATGAGATAAAGCAAGGCCAAATAGTACAAGATGCTGCTACAAGACCAATACTTTTATTCTGTTGTAAAGACTCCTCCTACAAATTCTGCTATAGTCTCTAATACTCCTTCAAGTGATGCAGCTGACACTCCTGAAGGAAGGGATGCCATCCAGAGGGACATGGACAAGCTCAAGGAGTAGGCCCAGGACAACCTAATGAGGTTCAACAGCGCCAAGGGCAAGGTCCTGCACCTGTGCCAGGCCAACTCCCTCCCCCAAAAATCAATGCACTCTGGGGAAGTAAGAGATTGAGAGCAGCCCGGCCAAGAAGGACTTGGGGATACTGGTGGATGAAAAGCTGGACATGAGCAATGCCTGCTGCAATAGGACAAAGAGGTAATGGTTTTAAACCAAACAAGGGTAAATTTAAACTAGATATAAGGAAGAGATTTTTTGCAATGAGGGTGGTGAAATACTGGCACAGGTTGCCCAGAGAGGTGATACATGCTCCACCCCTGGGAACATTCAAGGTCAGGTTTGATAGGGCTCTGAGCAAACTGATCTAACTGCAGATGCCCTGCTCACTGCAGGGAAGTTGGACTAGATGACATTTAAAGGTCCCTTCCAACTGTTCTATGATTCTATAAACTTACCTATTGTTTTGATATTACAAATTATATATTCCCAGACTCAGGTGAAAGGAAAGATGACAAAAAATCCTATTCTCATGTATCTCTGTATCACTTCATCACAATTCACTGCAGAAGGCTTGTAACTGCCAACACCTGACACAAGTAGAAATTACCAGCTGCAGGACTTTGCAGCATTCCCAGACCTATTAAAAATTCAAGATAAGTTAAGGTAAACTGGCCAAGTGTACCTTTTCACAGTCACTAGAAAGTGCTTGTTATTTCTTTCACTCAGACTTTCCAACAGAATGTGAAGTTGGATCTTTCCTCCACAAGAGCATCTTAGAGCCAGCTTTCCATTGCACATCTTTAATGCTTTCTAATTAATTTTATCTACATCAAGTCCTGTACTGTAGCATCTAAACCAATTCACATAAAAGCCTAATAAAAAGGTTAGGTTATTGTGCAACTGCTTTATTTATTCAGTATTTTTACTATCACAGCTGCTTACAGGTAACCTCAGGAGTGTGCAATTCACTTATCATGAAAGCTTTACCATGCTGAAAATTGGGGCATGTTTTGAAATTTAGATTGAGAATGTGCCTCTCCTCTTTACTCACATTTTCATTATACATCAGATGGACCAAAAATCATCCATAACACTTAGACTTGCCTTTTAAAGAAACCAAAAGGCAATGTAAATTAGGATTTAATCCATGGCCTGCAGCTAACAATTCTATATCTAACCCTCCAGAAGAGCTGCTATGTGACCTTGGGTAGAAAAGCTAAACTTCCTCCCTTTTCATTTTAATGCATGGAGCAAGGATTGTGATTATTGTGCTCGCTCCCTTTTTTCCCTGAGTAAAAACCATTTGGATTAATTAGTTAATAACTGGAAAATACTCTAAAAGTAAACATGCTAGATGATTTGTATTGTAGCAACCTCCATTTCAAATTTTTCTTCTACATTATTTTTCCCTAATTACAGCTTATTAAAAAAATGGGCAAGTGGGATGACACAGGGAAAACTAGAGAGCTGTTATTGGCCTTTTTTCAACATTCCAACAAACCATTTTGGCCATTTTATTAACATCTTTGTTAAAGCATCAAGGAGAGGAGGGGGAATGGATTCAACTTTCTATTTACAGATATTTATAAAACTGAAGCTTCGGTCATCTGAAAAGCACTTCTGTACACAAAAATCTAAGTGAAAGTTCCACAAATCCTGGAGACTTGGACCCTACACAAAATCCTGTTTTGGTTTATATGTCTAAGCAACATGATTCAGTGGTAAGACAGCTACCACAGAGAGTCTGAATGATTCAGGTGATTGATCAAGGTGACAATGACTTTACTTTGTCACTAGTAGAAAACAATAATAGGCCATTCCATTGTTAGCTGGTTTGGAACTAATGCATACACAAGCTACTAATATGCCTATATAAGGTACTAAGATTAGTCAAGTACTATTTTCATTTTCAGTAACATAGACTTCATAATGCTTTATAAACAAGTTCAACTTGTGCCAAACACAAGCCTTTAAAGTATTCACCTGTATTAATTATGTAATCTGCACAGTCACTTATTTAAGGCAACTGTTTCCATTGCTGTCCTGCTTCGTGTAGAAATTAAATTAAGTAGAACTACAGCTTGTCCTTGTTCCAGCCAGGACAGGGTTAATTTTTGCAATAGCCAGGAGGGGCATGGCCAGGACCCAGAGGTCATTCAATCCCACCTCAAGCCATACACAAGGTGGGAAGGGGATAGGTCGTCTCCAGAGGGTGTGGTGGGATAGTGCTGGTTCCACATGGTGAGCACTCGAGTGTCAATCATTCGCCTCTCTTGTACACTCTGTTATGAGAATTGTTGCTGTTACTGTTCATTTATTTCATCGCTGTTTCTAGCACATTGTTCTTACCTCAACCTGATCTTTACCTTTTAGGTTTCCAGTTCTCCTCTCCATCCCATCACAGGGAGGAGGAGGGAGAAGGAGGATCGAGCAAGCAACATGTGGTTTGGAGGGTTTCAATGAGAACAATAAATTGGGGAATATCATTCCTAAATCACAACATAGCTGAAAAATGTACTACCTAATATGTCTAAACATCAGATAAACCAATTAAATCATTTAGGGTTGGCAGCATTTTCCTCATACACTGGATGAAAATGCTGAACCAAAAGCCAAGATTAACATGATGCTTTGTAGAAAAAGATTGACAAACACGAGAAGAAAGTACACTCTACACAGACAACAGTGGGTTAAACTCCTGCTTTTCTAGAAGGGGTCAAAATTGCTCACTCAGTGTCTGCTATACAAGTATCAACCTCAGCACAGATGTAGTACTTTGTTCATATTGCAACAATAAGTATTACAAACAAATTGAGATCATGTGCCACACAAAGAGAAATGTTATCCTGTCTGGAAAAAAACCCAAACAATAGGTTTTTGACATTGACTGATAGGAGTAACTAATGCAATGGTGTTTGTTGCTCCAAACAGGTTATTACCTTTGCATGATCAATGCGAACTGAAAGCTCTTTAGATGCAAATCCACCAAAAATCAGGCTATGGATGGCTCCTATTCTCGCACAAGCCAGCATAGAGTACACTGTCTGTGGAACCATGGGCATGTAGATGACCACACGATCTCCTTTCTTCACACCATGTTTGATCATGACGTCAGCTAACTTGGAGACCTGTACTGACAAAACATTCATGCTTAAAGTTTCTCCATATCTGCTGTTGCCTCATAAAAAAAAACTTTCACACAGTCAACAGATGCACAACATTAAAGAGACAAGCCAGTATAAGAAAGCAAGCTGATGTAATGTAATAGAGGTTCAATAAATTTAAGTTATTTTCCTTTTTGCAAAAAAACCACTAATATATTTTTCTTTTGTAAAATAAAAATGGAAGGAGGCTAACTATTATAGCCAGTACACCAAAAAAAAAAAAATCAATAGCAAAGTCTAGAAAATTTTTAAATTTCATTCTAACCACTCATTCTTTTAATCAGGTAACTGTTTATATTTCTCAATTTTAGCTCTTAAGAATGAATGTGAACAGGGCATTTCATAATACAAGTTCTGTCCTAACTAGCTAACTTTGAAACACAAATCAATATGTAGTAATATTTTTTTTACTACAGTGTCATAAACTTCTCAGAATCTGAGACAAGAGACCCTGCATCCTGAACCAAAGATAAATACAAATTCAGAGAAATATCTAGATTTAAAAATTCATTTTTTCTCTCATTTTCAGATTTTCATTTTTGCTACACAGAAACCTGAAGACAGACTATGAACAGCAGCAAAGGACTGGAACTCAAGAAATGCAACAGACTGATCAGCAGTAATGCCTCTGCAACGCCATGAGAAAATATTTACTACTTTGACAGTACACAACATTCTGTCACAAAAGTAGTATTGAATATTTCATTAGTATGCCAGGATGGATAATTTACCACGAAGTAAGTTGGGTTATAGTGAGCATGGGAGCCTGTGACAAGCACGTGCAGTTGTCCCAACTTGCTTGTTGTGGCATGGAAATATGGCACCTTCTGAAAGAAATGCTTTTGTTTATATTATTTAAAAATTTGAGTTTTCTCCTTTCAAAGAGTAACTACATTCAGGCCTAGAATCCTGATACATATACTGAAGAGGACACCAACTGCTTTGTATGCAGTAAGGACATCTAAAAACAACCAGTACTAAATTAGCTAAGGTGATTTACTACCCAAGAAGCATCATGGATCACTCTGTGCAAATCAAAGTCCCACTACTGGTTTTAACTACTCTTTTCTACTGTTTTACCTCTCTGCCTAATGACATTATCTCCCCTGCACCTCTGCTGTTATATTGCTTCTATATACCCATTTCCCACCTCACTGTTTCTCTCTTCAGTGGAAATATATGTTCAGACTTGCAGTAACCTGAGAAAGTAACATCCAGAAGCTCCAGAAGCATCTGCTCTGTCTTTGCATTAAATTCACAGCTCATCCACAATCAAACAGCATATTTCTACACTTCTCCCTGAGGATTTAAGAAAATGGAAACACAGAAGCCCCAAGCAGGCACTCTTGCATCAGCAGATACTGTGTAAGTTCCATTTTCTGTAAGCATTGCATAAATCCCTGCTGTTATTTTCAACTACAAGAAAGAACATGTTTGTAAGGCAAAGTCATCACCATACCAAGCTGAAAACTAACACAAACTAAGGTATCTATATGATTTGTATGGAACAGATCTTAAATATTCTTAAATATTAAGATCTCTTATCTTAAATATTACTGATTTTCAAGAGAAAATACCTTTAATGCTGGACTTATTAATAAAACTGATATACACTATCAAAACTCAACAAAAACCAAAGCCTGTACATGTACAAAGGACATGTACAAAGCTAGAATTTATTGCCATACCACCAGCATTTACAGTCATTTCTAGGTATAATTGGTGAAAGTAATTGCAAATAAAGATAACTCTACTTCCAAAGGTAAATTACTTTTCTATACTTCCTAGTGTGAAAACATTAAAATCTGCAAACACAGAGCTAACATCACTTTCTCTCAAAGACACAAGAAAGCTAATAGTTATCTTCCCTGCTCATGACTCTCAAGCAGAGGGTTGACAAAACAGCCAGAGGCGATGAACATAATATTTAAGGAGTACTTTTATAGTAACTGTAAGTGTGGATAGTGGGCAATAAATAGTTAACCACAATGGAGAAGATTATTATCATTATTCATTATCATTATTTCATAAATAATTATTAATAATTATGAAAAAGGCAATGTTTGCTTGCTAAAGGAAAAAGACATTATTTAATGATCATAATTAGTAATTTTGTAATAGAAGACTCTAAGTGCCTGTAAACAAGCTATATAAACTGGTTCCTGGGTGTAGGAGGGAGAGAGTGAAGAGATCTGCATGTACTTAACTAATTTCTATTGAAATCTGTCATAGCTAAATTGTATTTAAAGCAGAGCAGGTGTACAGCACACTGCAGACAGGAACTACATGTCACCTGTGCAAACCCAGTAATCACCTGTCTACACTTCATTTCCCCACCCTAAAGAGTGTAATGCCACAAAAGACAACAATCCAATACAATACATGGGTATCTATGATTTTCCTTGTGCCCTTTCCCTCATCCTTCTTACAGCCAGGGAACATTTGAACTATATAATAAAACACTGTCTCTATCTGCAACTATTTGGAAGGCAGGGGAACATTGTAAAGCAGGTTTACATTGCCCTTCAGATTGATGTGGTAGCCCTGAAACATTCAAGCAATCACTCTTTCTAAAAAAAAAGGGGAGGGGGGGAAAAGTGAGCACTGACATTTCATTAAACTGTTAAAAGTCATGAAATCTTCCACCTTGTTACAATGCATTGTCATTTATGATTTACATTAAGACAGTGTAGTGTACTTTATCACTCAAAAAACGAACATGCTATTTCTCCACTTTTCTTCAAGTTTAAGACTGCTCACTCACTTTAATTTATTTGACACTTCAATAATAAAATCACTTGAGACCAAATGATATAAGAAAAAACTCAAGTAGGCTTTCAGCCTTGAAGATCAGAGCATTAATTACACTTCTATCAAACACATTGACCCAGTGTGCATGGTTTACTCTCACCCAGCAACCAAACAAATACTACAGCTGTATTAGCAGCAAGGTTTTTAAGTAATTCAGTTCTCAAGTAAACTCTAAGCTGTTACTAAAAGCAGTTTTGGTCCATGCCAAAAGAATTCCTCTCAAAAGATACGAAACCAGAAATCCCATTCAAAATGCCCAAAAGAGGAATTCCAAACCTTCCTGGGTTGAATAGTGACTGGGACACATAAGCATAGAATCCTTTAATGCAAGCTAAACTCTCCTAGACCTACAAGATCGATGAAAAAAATACAACAGCCTATGTCCCTCTCATTTTCAGCAGATCTCTTTGTTACTTTTCTTACCAGGAGTCCAGTAGCTACCAGATTAACTAAATTAAACTTACTGTACAAGAGTGGACCAGAAAGCTTCAACAGACAAGCTATTAATCTCAAATATTGCATTTCACATTTATTTGCTTTTGATTAAGAACAAACTGTAGAGAATTCAGAAACAGTATTTCTAAATACTTGGTTTTAGAACATGTTTGTAAGGCAAAGTCATTTTGCCTTTTGAGCAATTTGCATTTGAGCATTTAGGACTCAGACTCCAGCAAGATTATAATGAACTTCTGAGTGAGTACTGCTACATACTCCAGAAAACTTTAACCAGTTCTTCCATTTGGTTTGGCAATGCTCTGTAAGAAGAAATGTAGATGAAAGGATGTGTATGTCAACTAGCAAAATTTTCTCACTTTGCACAAATCTGCCATGTCCTAAGACAATTAATACACTTATGGAGACATAAACTTAGGAGATGTAATATAATGTCAAGCTTAAAAAGCCAAAAAAAGGCTGCTTTTCAAGTTATTTTCAGAGGCAATTCAGAGGAAAAGTATTGAAGGCAAATGACACCAAAATTGTATATATAAAATTGTAATTATACTTATTATATATAAGTATAAATAAAATTAGATAAGAAGCTGGATCCTTTCAAAGTTTTCTGACTTCTTAAAACACCGAAGCTAAGTTGTTCCAGCTCCAGTTGTTTTTTGGACTTGGTAAATAAATAGAAAACTGGTAAGGAGTAAATGTTTTCTATGTTTTCCTTAAAAGGTAGAATGCATAACAGGTTTATCATTTCTTTGTAGCTGTATGACTTCTCTTTTCTTGCAACAGTGGAATAAACCCCTCACAAACTGAATTCCTGTATTCTGAACCTCATTTTACATTTTAAACCACAGGTTCACATTACTCTAGACACTACATGCATATCTTAAGTACAGTGAGTGTGTTGCATTCAAAGTAATCCCTCTTGCACATTGAAACACATTAAGGAAGAATCCAAGTCTGACTCCAACATTTCTTTGTCCTCAAGTTCAACTGCTACACGTAACTGGAAGAAAAAAGCCAGCTAAACAGGAGCAGAAGCATGAGGGCAAACCTCCAGCTGGCAGCCGTGAGAGCCAAGAACCTTCAGTGGGGCAGGCTGCAAACACCCATGGTGGCAACAGCCCACGGTGAGGCACAAAGTTAATCTGAGTGGGCTGATGCAGAACTGGATATTCACAACATCAGCAGGGGTAAGCTACCTCAGCCAACAGGGAAGTCAAAATCCACAGACCTTCCAGACAGAAGGGCCACCGGCACTCCCATGACAGCCTGCATGGGGCAGGTGATGCAGCTTTCTTTAGAGTTCCCCCAGTTAAATTCCATTTGGGCTTACATCCAATTATGTGCAGCAATAGCCAAGGTACACATTTCATTTCTATGGAACTGTATTTTTGCTCATCACAGCCACTGTCAAGAGACTTGACTAATGCTATGCTTAACCTTTTAAATAAGATCTGTTAGAGGAAAAGAAGATGAAATCAAATACAGACAAGTTAAAAATTTAACCAACCAGGTAAAAAAAACAAACTGTAAAAGAAAAAGAGGAAATAGAGGAAGTTCAAAACCTATTGGATGCAGTATAACTTGGCAGAGGTAGTAAAGCTTACAAATCAATACTGAGCACAGCAAAAGGAGTAAGCTAGTGAGATAGACCACTTCTACCTCTCTGGTATCTGCCTACTGTGCAATATTTACTGCCCCTTCTCATTAACAATGTTATTCCGAAACATACCTGTTCCAGAAGTTCCTTATATGTTATTTTCTCTTTGGTATTTGTTACAGGACTGTCATAAATAATGGCAATTTTGTCTCCTCGTCCATTCTCAACATGACGATCTACAGCATTGTAACAGATATTCAGTTCTCCACCCACAAACCTAAAAAAGAAGTTTCAAGTATGTAATAGCCAGCCTTCCAAACCAAGACAACTTTTTCTTTTTTTTTTTTTTTGGCATTTTATGTTTTTCTTTTAAGGAATGAGAGCATTCAACTAAAACATGGCTCTTAAAACATTATACTCACTTCAGGAAGTCATTTTTTATTCAATAACCTCATGATTGACTCAACAAGCTAAATACGACTATTAGTGAAAATAGAGAAGTTAAAGTACTGTATCTTAATTGACTTAACTAAGAATCTGCTAAAGTTGGTCTTGGTTTAACTTAATTTGCATTAATCACTCTGATTTTTATATCTATGGTATCACAGAAAAAGCATAAATTCACATAAAATAATTTGACATTACAAAAATATGTTATTATTCTACTTTGTAAAGCGCACACATATCCTTTTCAAGGAGAACAGGTTCAGGACTCAAAATAGTCTTATTCATCTCTTGGCAATAACAGTTAAGCATACAAGCATCTATAGCTAAATGAAACTGACCCAAACAGTTGCAAGATCATATGATTATAATGCATTTGACAACACTGTTTTACATCAGTGACTCAAAATTTTCTGTGAAGTGATATGAGTCATAGCCTCTTCAATAGCTAGACATTTACAGATAATTCTTATCTTCCAATTAAAGAAAAACGTTTCACAAACTTAGGTTACACTTTTATTGTCAGTTTACACAGAAAAACAAAATGCATGTGCAGCATAATCCTCAAAGTACAAAAATACAGAAGGTACCAGATACAAAGACAATTCTACTTACTGGCAGATGACATAGTACCTAAAAGTTGAAGTTCACACTAAATGATGCCCTTTTTGTTTGTTTTTCTATCTGCACGTACCTCTCTGCAGCAAAAATAGCAATATATAGAAAATACACAATTCAGAGTTTCCAAAAGGTTCTATGGGGACAACTGTGCAGTGGTAACATATTGTTATAATGCAACTAGAAATAACAGATGGCCTAAAGCAACCCACTACTAGTTAAAAAAAATATTTCCTTCTTCACTTTTCCTGTTTAGTAAAGGACTGCTCTAAATCAGGATATTTTATATATTACTCTTATATCCATACATACACATGCCATGGGACAGTTTTTATTGTCCAAAAATGGCAATTACAAAATTAAAACCAGCTGGGATGTTTAGGATGCAGCAATCTCACTGCAACTCTTTTACAATGCCATTAATACAAAGTAAGTGGGTGACCATTGAAGTCTCAAACCATTCTGTACTACAAAACTCTTCCCCGAAAAGGAAAACCACATGAACAATAAAGGACCTGGAATTGTTTCACATAATATAGAGAAACTCTGTATTATTGTCATAAAAGTCATGTAAGATTCAGATTTTTATATCAAATCACTGTAGAATGATATAAGCAAGGGAACACAGTACCTGGGCTATGCATATTCACTTAAAAATGGTCAAAACATGAGCAGGCACAAGAGCTTTGGTTCTTCTAAAGATACATGGCAACATCAACATGAATTTTTAGCAATCACTTACAAACAAGTGTGTGAAAGAGATGTAACTGTGGTTTAACCAAAAACCAAGACTATCTGGAAGGCGTGATGAGAGCTTTGCTACCCGGTTCAGAAGGAAAGGGGTACTGATAGGATCAGAAAAGCAGAGATGCACCTAGAATAACTGCCAGATTTTGGCTTTCCTACTGTCACCCAAGGACATGCTCAAATTCTGGCTGACAAATAAAAGCTGTGTGGCTTTGAAGAGCTGCCCTGTGCTGCTGCAAGCTTCTGTTCCAGCAATTCTCATATATATGAGCACCTGTGAGGAACTTTGATTTGCATGGCTTCAGCTGAAAAGAAAAAGCAGCCTTTCTATAAGGACATCAATACGATGCTTCTATTTCAAACAGTGGTCTAGAATCAGAAACAAAATATTCCAGTAGACTGCAGAAAGATCAGAAGTGGATCTGCAGGATGTTTGCAAGAACTGCCAGTAAGTCTTGCCATAATAAGCAGGGCTGTAAAATGCTAATCTGTTGCTAACCAATTATCTCAACACATATTACCAACTGAATCTAAGTCTGAAGAACCTTATTGTATGCTGTGTTCCTAATGCTGACAATTTAATAACATAACACAAATGGAGCAGAGAAAGACTCAAACAAATAGAGTACACAGTAACAACTCTAACATATCAAAGAAACTGCATTCAGTTCACTAGCAATCTCTTAGAAATGATTGTCTACTGTCCACTGGTGCTAGGGTGGAAAAAAATGACAGGGTTCTTCCAGTCAAAAAATCACAGAACTTTTAACTGGCTATAGTATCAAAACAGCTTCCACCACAGCAACATTTTAAACCGATGTTCTGACAACACCTACCTATCCTTCTAATGCCTTTTTTTTCCATACCTCCATGAAAGCAGCAGCCTTTGGTAATCCACATTATGTCAGATAACTTAGGCCAAATAAGGCATCTTCTTAACAATTTGAGTCTGATTACCTACAGCAGGACCCCCTTGAACCTCTCTGCTTACAGCAGTCACTTAGGACATACAGGCTCTTTGTGACTGGGGTTCAACACCCCTCATCTCGCCCCAGCCCTGAGGTCTCTCCGAGTTTGTTGTTTCACAAACAGGAATCTCAAGCACGTGCACTTGCCTCTTAAATCATACTTTAAAATTACTACTTTATATTAACATTTAAAGAGTAGAAATAGAAGATCCTCATGTTTTACCCTTGGCAAGTCAGTTAGGTCTCCCACACAAGACTCCCAATACATACGGCTTAACATCTACCATATAGGGCCTGGAAATATTTTTTATTGCATTTGGTATTATTTTCGATGTGACAACAGCCTACTTGATAGTAATGAAATACGTATAGCATTGAAGAAGGCAACACATAATTATTCCTTAATTCACTTCACTCAAATATCCAAAAGTTAGCCCCTTAATTTCAAACACTATCTGTGATCCTAAGAATCAAAAAAGTTTTATTCAGAGACAATTTTTAGTCTACATGTAATGGTGAAGGAAGGAAGGAAGGACAGAAGGAAGGACAAAAGGAAGGAAATGCTCTAAATAGAGATGGCATATATGCAAAAGGAATAACTGCATTAAAAATATTTTGCACCACTTTTTTTTAAAAAAAGCATATTGATAAAATTCTTTCATGCCATGCAGGGTATATATACTTCTTCAAGCTAGGTTCCCAGGGATCAAGTAGATTTTATTTTTTAAATTTTTTTAGATGAAATGAGAACAGAGGCTGAATAAAATGTTAGACAATATTAGACAATTTGAGGTATTATTACGTAAATTGATCCTGTCACAGTTTTAGAAGTGTAAGCAATATTTGAATAGCAATCTGGGCAACATTTCCAAAATTCAAAGGGGATTATATATTGCACTTATGTCTTAGCAGCAGAGAAAAAACATATGTTGCAAAATTGCCCTCTACCTGCACACGTTAGGGAAAACTGTTTCCACATTCCTAAACAAATACTTGTTTTAACCCTTTTAACTGGGATTCCACAAGATTCCAAAATAATCTGTTCAAGTGTTTCACTAACTTCAGCATTAAAATTTTTTTTCTCCCTAACATCTAAAGACTATGTTTCCCATGTTGCAATTTAAGATTTCCAGTTTTGACCTGTTCAAAGCCAACTCAGGGAAGTTTTTCCTTCAACTTCTTTGCCGAATTCTGTGTGTTTTAAAACCCAGGTCTCCCTTTGGCTTTTACACCAAAAAATTTCAAACAATTCCTTCATCCTTTTCTTGATCAACCATGTTTCTTAGCTCTTATCATTTTTCATGTAGGCAAAACCAGATGTTTTGCGCTGTATCAGCCACTGATGCAGTTTAGAACAGTACCTGGGATTACTGATTCAAACAAACAAGTCAGGGGATGGTAACACTGATCACTTACTTTCTGGAAATCATTTTGCATTCCACTGACATAATACTAGTATTTCCAATGGCAGAGAGTGAAGAAAACACACTAGGGCATGTTGCATGTTTCTTTCATGCTCTTACAGTATTTAGAGAGGAAGAAGTGCCTTATGCCTACATTTTAAATACAGTAACAGCCTCCTTCAATTGAAGTAAATTACATTAGAAAATATATGAAAAGCATCTGTTTCTGTAAGTCTCAGGTTTTGCAACCAAAAGCAAAGATACTGGAAAAAAAAAAGGTATTTTCAACTGACCTAATAAAATGTCTCCAAAAGAGGAAACAAATTCTAACTCAAGAAGCACATACATGAACTTCTTAATGCTATTTTTCAGGACTCCATAAACAGCTTCCAAGGTAAACCTCTGACCCAGAACGCCATCTTTACCCTATTAAGCCAGCAAGCCATGTTTTTGCTCAGAAGCCTGGCCTCTTTCTCAGTTGAGTCCCATTGTCTGTTTCCTCTTCAGCCTGTCCTATGAAAGACCCTCTTCTATGTTTTCCCTCTCATATTCAGTCAAAGTACTTGCCCATCTGTCACCCTGCTAAGCACACTGACTGCTGGTAACCATTTGGGACTTCAGAGGCAACACTCTATCACATACAGCCTGTTATCACTTCAAGTGAATTTAAAAAAAGAAATAAAACTGTATGTTGTACATTAAGACATTTGTTTACACAAATCTGAATTGCTTAAAGTTTTATTATCCATAGAGCAACAGGTATCTGGCATGCAAGCAATTACAGCCTGATGTTGAGTCTTCAGACTTGCATCTTTGTATAGTGCCACAGAATCACAGACTGGCTTGAGGTTGGAAGGGAACTCCGCAGAGCACCTGCTCAGGCAGGTCTGTGGCATCCCACTCTTAAGGGGAGGGCAGAACTTAGGATTCATAAATGCTCATGGTCAAAAAGAATGACAAAAGTCAGTGGATCTGCAAAAACTTATGAAGTTTTACTACTAAATTTGACACACTTTGTATGGAAATTGGTATAAGTTAGCCCCTGATACCCTAGTATAAGCACATGGCAGTGGCTTTTGGATAAAGGTAGGGTGAAAGGTAAAAGAGAGAGATGAAATAAAGAGGGGGAGAGAGAAAGAAAACAAGAAAGAAAGAAAATGAGATCACCAGTCCTGATTCCAGTGCTGATCCAGCAGATGGGCTGTCCAGAGACCTGAGGCACAGAAGCACCTGGGCTTTGTGGGGGTACCATTTTATAGATAAGTTTCTTGCTTTCTCCGCAAATTAGTTATCATGTGTGGTCCGTTCTTCCAGACCTTTCTGAAAATGAGTAAGAGGGCTTCAGCAGTCTTTGGTGGTCCTGATCCCCCCTATGGTCCATGCCCACTTCTCAATCTTCTTCCTGCCCTACACCATGTTGTGCTTATGTCCAGGAGCTAGAACAAGGACATTTGTCCCAGAAAAGTGTGGTCCTACCTTTGTATGGCCCCCTTCTCCAGCCACATCCTGTTCTTTCTCACAGTGTTGTTATTACCAGCAATCCTTGGTTGGCTCCACAGCTATCTGGCTATGGATGTTTGAGACATACACATGACCACCCTTATCTTCTAGGCTTCTACAAGGTCAGCCTGGAGTCAGTAGACCAGGACCATGTCCAGATGGCATTTTAATATCTCCAAGGATGGAGATCCCACAACCAGCTCTGTGCCAGTGCTCAGTCCGTGAAACATCCATTTTTCCCTCACAAAAGGCCAAATAACTTCCACCTGAGAATTTACAATGCTTTACAAACACCTAACCATGATAATTTCAGCAAGCAAGCTTTTCCTGCTCAGCAAATCAAACCACACTTGTTTGACAGAATCTGATAGCAAAACTATGTTCACTTGCATGTATAATATTCTCATTGCTTAGTTCTTCAAAAGTAACCATTGTACTGATTTCATTATGTTTGGGAATGCCACAGTCAATGAGCTTTACTGGTCTTTAATCACAGGATCACAGAATCAATTAGGTTGGAAAAGACATTAAGATCATCAAGTCCAACCATTAAACCCAGCACTACATCTCGTCCCTGAGTGCCACATCTACACATCTTTTAAATACCTCCAGGTGTGCCACACCTATACATCTTTTAAATACCTCCGGGTTTGGCAATTGCTTCACTTCTCAGGGCAGCCTGTTCTAATGCTTAACAGCCTTTTCAGTGAGGAAGTTTTTCCTGATATGCAATATTCCTAATATCCAATATTTCTAATATCTAAACCTCCTCTGGTGCAACTTGAGGCCATTCCCTCTTAAGGTACTATCACTTGCTACTTGGGAGAAGAGACCAACCCCCACCTGGCTACAACCTCCTCTCAGGTAGATATAGAGAGCAGCAAGGTGTCCCCTGAGCTTCCTTTTCTCCAAGCTAAACAACCCCAGTTCCCTCAGCTACTCCTCATAGGAGTTGTTCTCTAGACTCTTGTCTAGACCCTAATTATGCGGGTAATACTATCTGGACTTTCTTGTCCAGATAGTGGCAATAGTGCCATGACCTTGAGATCAAAGTCTCAAGGACCCTATCTATCCATTTTGGAATTTCTGACTGTTACACAGCCCATCATGGCTGGGCGTTGCTTATAATTTAGCTTAAGACATATAAATTTTCACTACTAGAGGTGTCAAGCAATGATATCAGACACCAATAAGAAACCAAGCTCCACTCCACTGGTTCTGTATCTTTAAATTTGTACAGATTTGAGAATGATTAATATTTTAAATTATATTTTTAGAACTATTAGCATTTTTAACCAAAAACAAACCAGAAAAATACAAAAAGGGCAAAGAACAGTGATGTACTGAACAAACATGACCCCTATCCTACACTATCTTTTATACTCTGCATCAGCTGCTTCTTGAGAAAAGATCAAAAAGCATGATGTAAACTTGCTGAAAAACAGGCAAAGTGGTAAACACGAAATTTTAACAGTAAACTACCTTTGAGAAAGTATTGAAAATCCTATCCAGTAATTTATAAGAAGGATATCATATTCTGTCTTAGGGTAGTTCACCATTCACAGATGAAGATATATATTACAATGCCAATGCCTTTGCGGCATATTTCCTTAACCACAACATCTAAATTATGACCTACTTAGACAGTATCTGAGATCAAACAATCCCGAAAGTCATAGTTTCTACACACCTGTGTTTTCATACACCTGCCTCCCCTGGCACCTGAAGCCGGGTTTCGATGTTCACGGCAACTTATTGCCAATTCAGACCCAAAACAGGTTGGACAGGGGAGCATTAGGAGCATTCATCCACATCAGCCTGCCACACATGGTCTCACACACGCACATGTCACGCTTGCCAGAGCGCACGCTAACACGCCCTCACCTCAACACGCTCATCCATGCTGCTTAACTTAGTAAGTTAAGTTAATCCTTAAGTAATCATTCAACTCCTTTAAGCTCCGCAGCCGTCTCCTCCATCAGCGATGGCACACCGACAATCCCAGAAAGATGCTGGGATAGTTCTGTGGTGAGCACATGATCCCCAACCCAGCACACCCGCAGCCCCCTGGGCAGGCAGCCCTCCCTCCCCGCTAGGGCCGAGCTGTGCCGCCGCGGCCCCGACCGTGCCCGGCCTCCGCACCGCACTGGGGGCACTCGGGTACTCACCATGAGGCGCTCCCCAGGCTGCCCCTCTCCAGGGTCCGGACCCAGGGCTTGTACCACTGGATCTGCTCGGCGACTTCTCCCCAGACCTTCTCGGGCTCCGCCAGGCAGGACTGAAAAACTTCCTCGTACTTGCCCAGCGCCTGGGAAGAGGCGGCGCGGCCGCCGGGCGGCGGGCTGGGGGCAGCTGCGGCCGGGGCCGGGA
>VZTE01005075.1:78409-120776 GCA_013397775.1 Eulacestoma nigropectus | reverse complement strand
CAGCTGCGGCCGGGGCCGGGAGCGGGACCCCCGCGCAGGGCCGGCCCGGCCGCCGCCAGGCACCACCGCCCCGGCCTGCTCCCGCCCCACTAAGTTTCGGCAGCGCCGCCAGCCTGCCCAGGAAACCCATTTTCCGTGGCCTTCAAGGGAGAGCGGCCGCACCGGCTTCGCTAAGGCTCCAAAACACCCTCGGACAACACAGAACGGAACGGCAGCGCTTACCGGAGGCCGGCGGGGCACGGCAGGACTGCCCCCGCGCGGGCCGGGCCGAACCGCCCGCGCCCCGGCCCTGCCCCCGGGAGCCACCGCCCCTCGGAGCTCCCGGGAAGTGACTGGAGCAGGGCAGTGAGGGTCACTTCAGCTGTGGGAGCAGCCCCGCTGAGCGGGCCGGGTGGCGGCCGGGGCCGGGGCCGGGGCCGGGGCCGTCAGCGCTTGGCAGCGACCGAAGGCGGGGAAGAGACTGAAAAAGGAGAGCGACACCTCAAAGTATTTGTGACTTACACGTCTGCGTGACACGTAGCCAGAGTACTTCTCAAGTATTTATTTTAAAAGACATTCTTGCTCTGAGAAACTTCCCAGTGATAAAATGAGGCACACTGTTTGTGCCAGACGAAAAAGAAAAAAGTTCATTTTGCTTTCCAGAAGATCGCTATCATCTGTGGTGGATCTTCTGTTTTGCTCATTATGGCGTGTATTTAGAAATCCTTCCTGAGTTTCAGTGGTAATGAGCATTATAATGCACAAGTTAGCTAAGACATACACCAGCTTCAAATGTTATTTTATTGCTTACGAAATTATTTTAGTGCTTTAATAGGTCTATCCATTACAGGTTTCTCAGGATATTCTTCCTGCAGTCACATAATAAAAATGTCTTATGGCAAAGAGGCACTCTGTAATGTGTTTTATATTCTTTATCAATTTAGGCACCTGTTTCCTGATTGATGATGAATCAGCACAATAAGAACATAACAGTTTATCACATTACAGGTAAAGGAATAAGGGAATGAGAAGAAATAGACTGTTTACCTACAGTAGGTTTAATACATTAAATCAGTGTATTATCCTGGCTCAAAATACATGTGGGGTGGAGTTCAAGTTCATTAGAAGTTTTAGGTCATCTTCAAAATCCCTAATCGTTTTTCAGCATAAAGACTGATTGTTGCTTTTGTTTCCGAGGCCTATATAATTAGCTCACAGAGCTCCTGCTGGCTTGTAGAAGCTATTGCATTGCCCAATGCTGTGTGACCTACTCGTCCTGTGCTGCACTGTGGTTCACCTCACTCTCCTCCCCATCTGTGACACAATAACACAGCCCTAAGTAGTATAATGGGACTTCCAAAATTGCTTAAGAATCAGAGATTTATTTCTTAAAAAGAAGTTAAAACTCAAAAAAACTCAAATACTTGAAGGACTAAGTGGACATTTTATGAAAAGTTCCATACTGCGATAGCATGCCAACACAGAAAGAAAATAAAAAATGCATTTAAAAAAAAAAAGTACTTGTTCTCAAATGTAATAATTCTATTATTTTGCCCACACTTTTATCACTTTGACAGAACTTTGGCTGTCAACAGAGTTCAGTAGCCAAAATTTTAAAATAAATAAAGAAAAATAAAGAGAAGCTTGCAGATACTGTAAACACTGTTGACACCATGACGTCCCTGAAATCAGATATCGCTGCTGGATGCTCAGTAGTGCATGCATTGTACAAATACGCCTGAAGAACACAACTTCCCAGTCAGGTCACACATAGTTGATCTTAGCATTTAAAAATATCCCCATAATTATATTTTTTATTTCCTATCTTTATAATGGATAGGCAATTTTTGAGTTAAAAGGACAGTTCTGATTGAAAATTATTGTGGAATCACGATTAATTTTTTTTGTATGCCTGCTGAGAAACTATCACACACAGCCTTAGACTGGTGTTCACAATCCCACTGTGTGGCTGAGTCCAGTGCAGTGACTGTCTACCAGAGGTGTGCAACTGGTGGGCTTAACAAGAGGTATCAGTGCCTCAGCCCAATTTGTGAATCTCATTTCCCCAAATCAGACTGTTTGAGGTACATTATGTCCAGTCCCAAGGAGCAGCCTTTCATACTAATTGTCTTACAAGCTTCCTGCTTTGGATCACCAGCACTGGGATCAATGCCCATGTAGTTAGGAAAAGACCTATAGCAATTGCATGCAGCCAGCCTCTGGGTGGTGACAGCAATCTGTTTCTGAGCTGGAACAACATCTCCCTTTTCCCTAAGGGGAGAAAACTGTGGAGGCCAGGAGAGCTAAAATATTTAAGTATATGTAACAGGCTAGTTATAGGCACTAACATTGAATGAAATGTCCTGAGCTTTAAACACCTAATGTGTTGTGTCTGGTGATGCCTAAAATTTCTTGTGATGTTGAAGACCAGTGGTAACCATTTTTCCACTCTGTTCATAGTGTGTTCAATGTGAGGGTGTCAGTATTAAGCAAAAGAATTCTCACTGCAACAGTAAATTCTCCGGTATTAATATTGAATATATGTCCTACTAGAAATGCTATGCTAGAGGTGTAGGGGTTACAAGTGAACTTAATTGGAACAAGAAGTGCATTGAATTCTTATGTTAGCTAACATCCTACTGATGGAATGTCTCCTGAAGGAATGTTTCTAATGAGTATCTGTGGAACATACTTCATTAATTAAACTCATCACACCTCATATAGATAGCTAAGAAGATAAAGAAGGGATTGTCAATTCTCCCAACTGCACACTATTAATTTAAGCTTCACTTACAAATACCATTCTAGCAGATCTCTGAACTGATGAGTTTTCCCTCTAAGGACTTTGTTTCTTTTTTGCAAAACGTGATGTTCCTGAAATTCACACTCAACAAAGAATTCTGTATGTCAAGTGATGTGTGTAGCAATTACGCTTGTAGCTGTAGACGTTCTTAAAAGACATATGTATGTTTCTAGGCATATATCTAGCAAAGAACAAACTACGAAACACGGCCTGGTACTTCTGAAATTGCAAAAAAATCTTATCTGAAGCCTTTATTTTGTTCAAAAAAGCTTTTTTCCCTGCAACTGCGTCCTTTAGTGTAAGCCATGTGTGTTTGAAGATACATGTATCTTAAAAACAGATTAGCAGAAAAGTATTGCAAATATCATCTCCTGTATATTAATGCTTTGACTGTCCTAGTGCACAAGACTCTGGTAATTCTAATTTCACTTAGAGACCTTTAATAAGCACAAAGTAAAACTGTAGTTAGAGAATTAGTATGTATGTTAAATTACTTTGCTATGGTTCTTTACCACAACTTCTGTGGTACAGAAGGTCTGTGTACAACTTTTAGGCTGTATCTGTCTCAAAACACTGCTAGTCTTGTAAGAATAGTTTCAGAGTTCTTTATATCACTTATATCCTAAAAATAAAGGCAGTCACAGTTTTCTAAAATATTCAGTAGTGTGCAGAGTTAAGTTCAAGCCAAAATAAACTTTTCTGCTTTCATGAAAGGTGATGGAAATAGTATCAGTAACCACCACTGTCTAAGGCACATAAGTAGATATAATTATTGTTCCAGTTTAATATCCAGTCTTTGAATATTCAACATATCACATCTTTTTTGACATCTATTAAAACTCTTGTACAAAATTCTAAATAATTAAATTATTGCTTGGAAAAAAATATGTCCGTGGTCAGTCACCCCTCTGCCTGCTGAAGTGCTGGGAATTCATGATCTTCTGTTTATTTTTGTCTCTGGAAATGAGGGTTTGGTATGCTGGGAGATAAATGATAAGGACTTACAAAAATGCTAAAATATCTGTCTCTGCAGGCAGAAGCTGTTTTTACGGACTTCTGGAAAGTGCTGAAATCAAAGTCCGACTCAATCCATGTGAAAAGGAGTTAGAGATCCTCTGGGGTGAAAATGTGATTCTAGTTTCAATTATTACTGTTGTTATCACTTGGTTACTCCCTGAGGAGGTCTTACACTTCAGGACAGCCTTCATTTCATTCATATTTTTTCCAGACTTTTTCTGAAAGTATCTTGGGCTTTGGAAATGTGAGAAACAAAACCAGATAGATAATTAGATTTCTTAATTTAAAAACAAACCAAAACCAAAGAAACCAGCTGAAAGCAAACTAAAACCAAAATAAAACAAACCAGCTAAAAAAAACAACCCCACATCATGTCACCTAACAAATCAAGGCCATGAAAGCAAAATACTTCATGCAAAAGCAATATTTATGGTAAGTTCTTCAGTATTTAGGCATGGTAGAGGAAAGAGTCCATGGTAAATTCCATGTAAAATTTTAGCTTCTGCTTTGCATTTCTGCTGTTGGGGATTTAAATGACAAACTTGATGTAATTTTTATGAAGACTGTCGTTGAACTTTGATTTTTAGGTAATCCATGTCCCTGAGCTGCCCAGCTTCCTGAAAGTGCCAATTATTGATTATTTGTCTCAACATGAGTAAAATCTGCTGTTTTATCCAAAGGTATTCCCATTTCTTTCATATGCATCTACCACTGTTTTCCAGATGACTACACCAGAACCATCACAGGCAAAAGGACTGTTATTACAAAACTTTCAAAATTCAATATATAGTCTTTGAAGGGGACAAAAGGACTTCAGGCACTGACATTCTTATTGATGTTTCTTTTGAACTTGACAACAAAAATAACCATGGATTTCACAGCTTTTTTTTTTTAACCCAGCAAGTTGTCTTTTTACAGAACTATGAAAAATTTCATTAACCCTCAATCTAAGTGTTAGTGTTAATGTCAGTATTGTCATAAACATAATTTTAATATTACTTGTTATATAAATATTTCTTGTCAGCAACACTTTCTAAAATAGAGAATACAGCCCAAGAAGTATGAAGACGTTAGCCAGTACTGGAAGAATTCTATGCTTAAAAATTACAATGACTGTAAGTCTTATTTTCAACCTTAATGACTTAAGATTAAACAGGAAAGCTGATTTTTCTCAGAATATCTGGGGTACAGTGATTCTGTTTTCTGTCTTGGAGGGATGAGGAGGGTGAGGGCAGATGTATCTTGCATGCAGCTAAAGACGATAATAAAAAAACGCAAAAAACAAAACAAAAAAAACACCCACATACGCTTAAGATGTTCAAAACAATACCTAAAATCTAGTACTGAGCTGCTTTTGTACTCAAAGCTCTGCATTTCACATGAGAGGTCTGGACGCACAAAGAGTGCAGAACTTGCGTTATTGGCTGGCCTAAAGACTCGTCGGACACTCCCAGGAGCACAGAGTTAGTTGGCACAACTTTAGTATTTCTCTCGGTTTTTGTCACATCCCTTTGCAAGAAGCTGTCAGTCGTATTGCTAGGGCAGCAGAGTTGACTAGGAGCCTGGCCCATAGCCAGTTATCATACCAGCATGTACTGAAAGGCCTCTTTTTGTATAAGCGACATCAACTTAATCTGCTCCTTTTCTGCTTATGTCCCGAAGTTTCATTCTTGCAATCCCATTCTCAACAGTTGCTGGATTTTGTTCTTGTGACATATTTCATGATCCTTATTCCACTACACAACTATTCTCTATATGACAAGAAGAGTTAATGTTCAAACACTGTGGTGATGTGCTGGTTTAGTTCAACTGCAGAGTTGTCTTGCAAACAAACAAGAAATTGACACCTAAATTGACTAAGTGCAATTTAAATAACATATTTCATTGCAACTGTCTTTTATTCTATGTGCTATATTTTTAAGCATGCAGGATCATCCAGAGCCATACAACAAATAATTCTGTGAATTTTTTGAATGATCCCACTTTTGAGTGGCTCTGACTGGTAAAGAATGGATGAAATTTCACAGCAGCTTAGGGAAGAAATAGTAGCTGTCACTCAGTTTGCCCCAAATAACATCAGTAATAATCTCTGAAAATAGCTTTTTCTATAGCTCATCTTGCAAATTAGCATGTCACAGGATTCCTGAAGGATATAAATAAGAAAAATAGGCATGAATTCAGGCCCAAGAATCATTGTATAAAGCAGAAAAACTCTTAATGGTAAGCCAGCAGCAAAACTGTGTGCTCAAATACATTCAGTTAAACATTCAAATCCACATTTTCTCATGGACTCATTCTTTTAGGGTGCTGAACTAGGCTGCCAGAAGTTTACATTTGCACCCTCAGAAATCCAATTCCAGAATTAAATTGCTATAGTGATTTTAGATTGCAAAGTAAAATTTTAGACTCACTAAATTTGGGCCAAAAATCATTGGTTAGAGCAGAGATTACATGCCCACCCCCAAGATACTATTTTTTTATTAATTCAGAGTCTCAATAGTTATTTTTACCAGTGTAAAATGAATACAGCAGATTCATGGAGACTAACCCAACTTTTCATGCATCAAGGAGAAATTCAAGGTCAAAGGCAGTGAAGAACCTTCTGCCATCAGATAACCTCTGGAAGCTCTATGGAACTGGAAAAAGACAGGAAAACCAATTTCTCTGTTAAAGGAGTGTCATTGAAGTGGATTTCAATGCGGCAGACATACCAAATTGAAACCTGGTCATTTGTCTTATCATTGCTGTCGTATTTTTCTTCTCCGAGCACCCTGAAGTTTACTCAAAGTAGCTATGTGGTTCTGATTTTTAAGGGTCAAAGGAAGGAATTTCAACATGCACACTGCATGTTCAAATATTTGCTCACTTCTGTTAAGGGAAAGCAGTGAATGACTTCTGTGTATGTGTTTTAGGTAGTGTACAATATTTGATCTTCAGGATTTATTTTTCAGTAATAGCTTTAGGGGGCTTATACTCAATATTTCTGTTCACTGGAGTACCTGGGTTACATATAAACCTATAGGGCATTCAGCTGGTTCTTCCTCAGTTATCCAATGTGTTTATTTGAAATTATCTAACAAAAGATCCTTTATTGTGTAATTTAATAGCAGAGGCTAAATTTCCCATTTATTTTGAAGGTATAGCTCTCTAGTGAGAGAGCCATGTAGTTGTTACCACAGCCTTTCAGAAGACTGAAGTCATGAATATTTGTGTGAAATGTTTAGATACTCATTATGGAGGACAGCCTAATCATCCAATATGAGCCTGGGAATTTGTTATAATTTTAGAACCAAGTCATATGGGCTATACCCAAACAGATTGTTTTATTGGGTGTCAAACACCAAAGAGCCCATTTGAATTGTTGTTTCTATGTGTAATGGTCTCTAGAAACTAGACTCCAAAGTCTGATTTCTTGGCCTCTGGGAATACTATGCTAGCAAAACCAATGTTCAGGCTTTACATCTCATGATGAATATAAGAAAATTCTCAAGTAAAAGCTGAGTCTTTACTTTTCAAATAGGCTTGGGTTTCATCTCATAAAAATTTTACATGGCCTCATTAACAGCTGAAAATGATTTTTATATGCAGTTAATGCTTTGATATTTAAAAAAAAGTTTCTTGTAAAAAGCCACCCTGAAGGATGCCTCTCCCTCTGTGGAATACTATGATATTTCATATGAAACAAATGAAAAAGCATCCTTCCTTGTAACAATTGGAAAAGCCAGATGGAATCTTCTGTAAAATTCAATTCCCAAAAAGCTGACCTATTTTTTTGACAGATAACATATTTAATGAAAGAAATGAATTCACAGGATTCTGGGTTTCCTGTAACAATATTTGCTCACTCTTTACACCATTTATGGCTTGCTCTTTGTCTTCTTTCCTTTTAGTTAGGTAATAGATAAATGTAGAAAACAAAAGCTGAGAACCTCTCATTCTGGCACTAACAGATGCAACAGCAGATAAAACATCATGAATAAAATGGAAAAATTTGCTGTTTCTGCTTGCTAACTGCACCATAGCCAAATCACAAGATTCAGTATTAATAATTACACAAATCTAGACTCTGTGAGCTATACAATCTCTGACTAACATGAACTACTTTGTAAATTTTAAGAAAGATCTTGCTATAAAGAGTATGAAGTTATTGTGGATATTTTCCAAGTCTGATTTGATCAGCCATTAGTTTCTATTTCTGGTAATCAAGAATTCTGAAATACTAGGAAAAACTATGAACTATCAATTCAAGTCTTCCAAAGCTAACAGCATGGCTTAAATAGGTTAACTTTTTTAGGAAAACTAGCGTATGGTTTTCTGTTCCATCACTACCTTTTTGTGGGGTATTACCAATCTTAAAAACCTTCACATCCAAGAATCCCCATGTATAGAAAAACATTCCAATCATATATATTCCTTTACATTCTACTAATGCAACACAAACACAAAGGATAGTAAAAGATATGGATAAATTTAAATAACTAAATTAGTTTAAAATAAATTAATCAGAGAAACAAATACTTCTCCAAAAAGTTTTTCTGATAGTTTTTGGCAGCAAGAGTCTTATTTTCTTAGGACCTCCAAACATACGAACGAAATGTCTCAATATCAACCAGTAGATTTATTTCCAGCTGTCCGATCAAGGATGTGTTAGGATTAAGACCAATCCCCTCTGATTTCTGTCTCAATACCTGTAGTGCCAGTTCAAGCAACAGGGTTGTCTAGATTAAAGAGCTGAAAAACAATCATTATCCTCAACCTTAGTCTTCGGTAAAAAGGTAAATGATTATTCCATTGTTGTTTCAATGATGATTTTCATCTTCATATGCTGAATATTTTCTGCATACACTTCTAAGGCTTTTAGAGTTTTTTAAGGTTACCTCTAGATCTATAAACATTTTGGAAATGCTTATTTTAATGAGGAAAGGAAAGGCGTTGTAATATAGACAGTAAAAACAAGTGGCAAAATCACAAGTAATAATTTTCTTACTAACTTGTTTGCATCTTACCAAAGGAAGAATTACTTCATCATGAAATGTTTCCACAATTATTTTCAATCTAATTTTGGTTTCTTTCTGTACTTCTGTATCAAAAGAATCAGGCAGTGTAACAAAAAAAAAAAAAAAAGAAAAGGAAAGGAGAGCAGACTCTAGTATAACTTCAATTTATCAAGCTATCCTAACTCAAATTTTCATCCTTCGTCACATACTTTAGAAAGAAGCTGTCCTTTGTCGCAGTGTTGGACACGAACACACAGATTCAAACAGCAGGTCAGGACCACTCAGCAGGGTGAAGGACTCTGCCCACCTTTATTCTCACTTTTTTATACCTCTCTTAAAACAACCACACATTGGTAGATGAGGTTAACACCTCTGCAATTTTACAGGATAGGAACATAGTCTATCATCTTTCTCCACCTTGGAGAAAGGAATGAACAACAATCCAGAAGTTCAGAAAACATTCTAGGCCGGTTAGAAAAACAAGAGCTATGTTTATAGAAAATGCATGAGAACTTCTACTACAAAAGTAAAAACACAGAACAGTAGAAAAACCAGGGCGACACTTTGTCAGCCTGAAGCAGCTCCAGCCCACACTTCCTCTCTCCTAGTTGCCATTGCTAACCTATGCTGTACAAAGGAGAGTCAGGACAGGAGGAAGAAGTCTCATTTTGTTGTCCAGAGGTAGGCCAATGACTTGGAGATAGGAGCTGGGTTGCACTCCAGGCTTACCTCTCAGGGCTATTTCCCAGAACTGGCAAATAATTGAGTTTGGAAGGGACCTCTGTAGGGAGGTCCAAACCTCCTGCACAAGCTGGGCCACCTGGAGCCCAGACTGCTTTTGAATATCTCCAATAATGTGCTAGTGCTCAGTCACCTTCACATTAAAGAAATTTTTCCTGATGTTTGGAACCACCTGTGTTTCAGTTTGTGCCCATTGCCACTGGGCACCACTGAAAAGAACATGGCTCCATCCTTCCCTGAGGTGGAGGTGGGACTGACCAGCCTGTAGTTTCCTGGGCGCTCTTCCTTACCCTTTTGAAGATACAAGTGACATTTGCTTTCTGGCAGTCCTTGGACATTTCTCTCAATTGCCATGACTAGTCAATGATTATCAAGAGTGGCCTCATGATGACATTAGCAATCTCCCTCAGCACTTGTGGGTGCATCCTATCAGGTCCCATGGATTGATGTATGTCCAGTTTGCTTAACGATTCTCTGACCTGATCCTCTTCCACTAAGGGTACATTTTCCTTCCACCAGGCTTCTTTCATGGTGTCTGAAAACTGGGATTGCTGATGGACAGTCTTGCTAGTAAAGACTGAGACAAATAGAACATTTGGTACTTTTGCCTTTCCATGCCTTGTGTAACCAGGTCCCTTGTCTTGTTGAGCAATGGGTCCATACTTTCCCTACTCTTCCTTTTCTTACTTGAAGCCCTTCTTGTTGTTTTCGGCATCCCTAACCAGATTCAATTACATTTGGGCTTTAGCTTTCCAAACTTCATCCCTTCGATGCTTGGACAATGTTTCTGTATTCCTCCCATGTTACCTCTCCTTTCTTTTGCCTTCTCTATGCTTCCTTTTTGTTTTCTGAGTTTGGCCTTGTTCGTCCACACAGGAGTCCTCGTATTTTTGTGTGCCTTGATATTCCTTGGGATAGAACTCTTTTGAGCTTGAAAGATGAGGTTTTTGATTTTGCTTAATGGAGTGTATGTAAAATTCACAAAAGGGAAAAGGGAAAAAGCTATTCCTCACCTACTGACTTGCCTGCAAAAAACACATTCATGTGTGTGAGGCAGTCCTAGAGGTACTTGGCTCACTTTGTGAATTACACTACCTGCAGTGTTCCTCCAGCCTTTAAACAGAGGAAGTTCAGAGTGCAGGCTTAAAGTTAAGTGCCTCATCTGCCTAAAAATTGATTCAGACAATTTTAACTATTTTAAAATATTTTTTAAACCCTTATATCCCTTAGGTTAAGTTCCCTATAGCACTTCAGTCAGTTAAGCTTGAGGACTTTTAAATAGAGGGATGTATGTTCAGATATTTTGTTGAACTGGAACTCTCAAAAACCTTGTAAAAAGGTGTACAACACCTGTTAGAATTTGTCCTCATTTATACATAGTACAGCATTTTTACAACTGTTTTATATGAGTCTCATGATTAAATAAGGCACAAAGCAATAACAAATAAATCCTCTTTTTTGTTTTTGAACTTGTGATCTAGAGATGATTCATGGTAGCTCATTAATCAGGCTGAGTTATTTATTTCACTCATTTCTAAGACTCATGTTGTAAGGAATGCTTCACAAGAAAAACACATACTGATTATGTTATAGCTGTATGTGCTAAAGAGGGTGTTTGTGCTTTGCTGTTGCTTTTTAATCATCTTTAAATTTACTACTTCTTGGACACTTGTGTATTTATAATAGTATTCTGTTTACTCCTTAGATTATTCATGCCTGAGTGCCCTTACTGCAGAAAAAAATGTAATGAGCTTCAAGAGGATAGCACTGTAAAAACAGGAAAAATATAAAACAAGAGGCTGCATACTAATGTAAGCCTCTAGCTAAAACACATTATCCAAACCTGTGATGACAGTCCTCCCATGATGTACCTCATTTTTTAATAGGATACATTTATTCCTAATTGTAGAGTATCTCCTTACCTAATGTCTTTCTAAATGATCCGCACTGTAGCTAAGCATTTCAACAAAGCACACTCTAACCTGAATCTTTTATATGTAACAACTCCATGTATTAGCAGGCTCTTCTGTTTCCCGTTCTGGCTTTCAGAAAATTCAGCTGTTTTGTCAAGGTGACAATGGACAACTGCCACAATGAAATTCAATCTTGCCATATTCTTGTTTGAATTGGATGCATAATCCTATAATTTGCTTCAATTGCTTTTATTCAGGAAACACAGATTTCACTTAGTTGTGTCTTTCGGTAAAATACATTGTTGTTCCTACCAGTGCTAACTTTATAATTAATCTTCACAATATTTTATCTAATTGTGTTGTCAGAGAGCTCAATAACTTTTTTTTTGCTAAAAAATGTGAAATCAGAATGTCCAATTTGCCACAAAACTGAAATCTATTTAATTTTTGTTTTATATTTCCTGTTTAATTCCTTCGCTCGCTCACCTGCAAGGATTTTGAAATTTCCTGACATTTTTTTCATTTCTGATCTCTAGGATTCCTGAAGTCTTCTCTGCTCTCGGTAGTGCCACACAGTATCCTGCAATTGGTTTCTAAAGTACATTAAATATGTTATCACAGCAAATCCTTTGATCCTGCATTATTGAAGGCTCAAAAAAAAAATTTTTTTCACTTCCTGCTCTATTAATCAGGCCTCTCATCCTGCTGTCTTTGAAATGTAAAGTTTGTCTCCACTGACTGCTAAAATAGCTTCACTGTGCATGCTGTACCTTCACCTGTTCTTAAATTCCGTTCACTTTCTCCTGTTTCCTTTTGACTCAAAATTTTGCAAACAAAGAAAAATGAACAGAATGAAATCACCTATACAGTATTCTCATCCACCATCTGTTGATGTCATCACCTGCCTCTTCTTATTTCCAAAGGCTCATTTTAATTGTCTAATCCTGTGGTAAAACATGTTGAGATTGAGGCTACCCTATCCCTTGCCCTGGGTTACCAAATACTTCTTCCTTCCTTGCACAGATAGGCTGGCATTGTGCATCTCAAAAAACAATGCCATGAAATACCTGGAAATAAAAGTGGGAGTTTTGGCTATTACTTGAGTTTGATACAAGATACACTGTGCTACTTTTCACCTTTAAAGGTTTGTGTATTTATACGTCTATAGGCTGCATAGAAAGGCCTTTACTCCACATCATCATTATACTGATCCAACAAAAATAACTTACATTAATGAATATAAAGGTAATCATTTTAAGTAATGACATATGTGTTGTGTAACCCTTCATCTTCCATTTTAAGTAGATCTGGAACAGCTCATGTTGGTTCATGGGTAAAGATATCCCAGATATGCCAAAGCCAAAGTTTAGCCACAGAAAAGCACAAAATTGAGGGTTCTATCCTCTATTCCTTGTGCTGGAGACCTTGTCAGAGTTTTGCATAATTTACAGCCTGAATCCTAAGCATCTGTGATCCATTCATGGTCCTCTGAAAAAGGTTGGTACCTCTGTGAAGAGATGCTTTCAAAACAGAACACCAGTTTTCAGGAGGAAAGCTGACAGTGTGGGGTGCTACTTCCATGTAATGCCACTGCAAGAATGCTTTAAAAGGCCACACAAAATTAGTCCAGGGCCAGAGAAACCTCAAGCTGAAGTAGTCTCATGACATTGCTCTCAAGCCAATAACCATCAACAGAGGAATGTCATGCATCTACCTCACTTTTGAGTTTCTGATACTTCCCCTCCATGGGCAAAAAAGAGTTTGATCCCCAGGGTCCCTTAGCATCGTTGAAAGTGGTTATGAGATGAACTCCTGAAAAGGGTTTTTTATTACCAGGCTTATATCTAATAACTTTATCATGGATTCCTACACTGTGCTAAGCCTTTGGAGAACTCCAGAAGAGACATGGCAGTATCAGTAGTATAATGAACAGGCAATTGATAGAACTCAAGAGACTAATGTTTACTGTTGACCTTCTAGCAAGAAATTTAAACTTTGTGCTTTAGTCTCTTCCTCTATACAATACATTCTTGACAGTTATCTCCCCTGGAAGGGTTTTCAGATCAATTGGTAAAATCTGAGTTATTAACAATTGCTTCTGTGCAGCAGCATGGGGATCAATGTGCCCTGTATGTGCAGGTTTCAACATCCTGAGTTTCTTTGCCACTTCCATTAGTCACCATGGGCCACTGATATCAAGACTCTTTGAATAAATTTGTGCTAAAAGTAATGACACCTCTGGCTGCTGTGCTTTCTATCTTTGTGCTTTCTGATATACAATTTTCCTCCTTCCACACTACTCACAACAGTGCAGCCAGACTTGGGGATAACAGTGATGGCAAATGACTTCTCAGTTGTCATTTTAACTGGTTTTGGTTTCTACATATATTTAATGTATTCAACAAAAAAATCTGAGTAAGAAGCTTCAATCACATGTTGAGGGCAAATCCATTGCTTTCCTCAGAACCAGCTATATTAACAGTCAGAAAAAAACAGTCGGAAAAAACAGCCAGAATATGCTGAGTGTCATGAGAACACAGCCTTTTCCTTCACTTCAAAGCTTCACTCCAAAATTCTTTTCTATTTCTCATCTGGGAATCAGGAGTTCTAATAGATGAGGAATGGTTATTTATAAGTCACATAATAAATTACAAACATAACCTACAATCATAAGTGTTTTAATTATAGGGGAAACCAGCCGTAAGATGTGTGCAGGGCTCTACATATAGATATTCCAAACAGAAATGCATTATTGCAATAGTTTCTAGGACATCCTATCTTGGGCAACAGAGAGTACATTTAAATTGTTAAATCATGGGGCAAAATGGGAATAGATATATAGAATGAAAAAGTTGGTGCTGAGACCTTTAATGACTAAAGTACACTTTCTTTTTTTAAGAAAAAAAAATAATCTGGGGTTCCTTTTAATCTGATCCCAAACATTACTTTGGTAGCAGCTTAAATGCACTGACTGCATCTTGGAGCATTTCTTCTGCTTTACCATCATCTGAAGGCAATTCCAGCTGTCTGCCCAAGGTCTCGTCTGTCATGTGAAATTCCAGAAATTGTCACAGAACACACCATTCTCAATTTCTTTGTGAACATGTAACAGAAGTTTCGAACTTCAGACAGTGGCTCTGCATAAAATGATAAAATAAAGTCTGTAAAGGCTGGTTGGGTGGTACCAGCCTACCTTCTCTATCTAACAGCACAGAAGTCCTGCCCAAGGCCAGGAACTGCAGCTAAATGCATCCCTGGCCAACCGGTGCTCAGTCACTGCTCAAATGCACAACATAGGAGGCCACATTGTACTGAGTTGTTTTCTGATTGCTTAAGAAATACCTTTCTGGTTGACAAATAAAATAAAACCCAGCTGTTAATTTTAAAGTGTGCGTTTTCTCCTGTTGTTTTTTTTTTTAACATGAGTCACAACACTAGCAAATAAAAGTCATATTTCAGTGCAGTTCTTTAAAAGAATTTTTATAACAAAAGGCAGTTTCTTCCTGTAATTTTAATTTATTACCTACATTCCTCTTGCTTACTAATGCTAATCTGTTTTTATATCAACCAGTGCTCTTTTCAGTATCAGAGAATTTGATAGCTGCCCTAGTGTTGATAATGATGTAACAACCTAGTATGTTGATACCCTCTAGTTCTGATGGAAGAACAAAAGAAAGTGTCAAAGAAGTGAGAAACAGGATTTTTTCTGACAAATCAGGCAGCTAAAGAAGTCAATAATTAAAAGAACAGATAATTGAATATGTTGAGTTGGTCTGGTACAGAGGAGAAGCTCAGTGAATCCTGTGCAGAAATGAATAAAAGGCAGAGGCAGCACATCTGACCCTCCTTCCTATGTGCAAAGAACACAGAAGAAAACTAGTCATTCTTCAGCATGTATCACAAAAATCTGTCCAACCATAATGAAAATTACCACAATCAGAAATATTAAATATTACTGAAACACATTTTGAAACAGAAAGAAAACTTCAAAAAGCCCTTTTGTAGAAACAACTTTTTTGTAGCAATCTATGATTTTAGTATCTAAGCTGGTGCAATTTGATTTCTATTTGTGAGGAAAATGCTTAACTGCAAAATTGAATGTTATATTAAGATAGTTTTATAGGCAGTCATGGCAATTATTTCACTAACATTAAATCATCTGCTGCTGGTTTTTTTTCCACATGATATTTTTGTAGGCTATCTTTGAAACATTTATTATTCCTAAAAAAAAGCTCTGATGAAGTGATCTGGCCAGGAGAATATTTTTGTAATCAAGCTTGCTTTTGGCTAGTATCTGCAAGATTTTCTTTAATCCAAGTATAAGAAATGCAAAGCCCATCTACAAAAAGTAATACCTTTTTCTACTTTGGACATGATACATAGATATAAAGTGAATCCTAGTAATAAACACAGAACTTCTCTGGAGCCCATAGCTGCAGAAATCTTTTTCCATAACATGAGAAGCCAGAGGTGATAATATTTCATCTCTTGGACCTAAGTTAGAAGCTGAGTACTTTTTAAAGCACTAACTCACTTCCCCAACAATACTAAGGGTACACTGTGCTAACCATGAGAGCTCCACTTTCTACCTCTCATTACTAATGGTCAAAACTGTTAGTGCATTCCCACTGGATCACTTTTATGGCCAAAGCACTATCAGTATACAGGATACTGCTTCACAGAGTTCTGCCAGTGGGGAAGTGAGATGTTATTGTGCGTTTCTCACCAAATTAGATCTTCAGTTGCTTTTTTCTTTGGGCATCCTGCATAATTTCAGAGCAATACACTGTATTGTCTCAGTTAAAAATTACTGATTCCCATGATAATTTTGATATGAGCACTTCTAATGAATGTGTGACCTTTTCTGAACCACAAGCCAAAGAAATTATGGTCAATCAATCTTTAAATGCATATTTCATGTGTTGGACATCTGAGGAGAGCTGAGTTGCACATGAGTGAGTACCACAGAGCTCATCACTGTACCAAGGGCTGGGACAGAACTGAGCAGTGGGGTCTTAGGGCAACCAATATCAGCTGTTGGATGCTCACCTTGGAGTTCAGAGTATTCAGCAGTTTCCTAGTTACCACAGTGCCATTGCCAGTTATAGGAGCTGCACTTGATCTACTTGTAGATGTATGTAGGACACACAGGTGGATCACCTGTGATTTTGGTCTTGCTCGTTGGTGCCAAGGAGAGTCTTGCCTACAAAAGAAGTATAGGATCATCCTACACCAGTAATGATCCATGGAGTTTATTTTCAAAACTGTGAAATAAATATATTCTATTTGGCTCAGCCCAAGATTAGGATGCATGCTCGGTGGACAGAGGGGAGTAGAAACACCATAACATCCTTGCTGGCAGAAGCTCTTCAAATCCTTGCTGTTCAGGGTAACCAAGATATGGGGAGGGATGAGGAGTAGCTCATTTTAAAAGTAAATGTTCTGCACCAGGGGTGGGGAAGGCAGACAGAGTGAAGTGTTTTTTGGTGGATCTCAGTAAAAAAGGCCCAAAAAAAAAAGTCATACTAACATAGCTGGTTTAATAAGATAGAACACAAAGATTGATATAGATAGCAAGTAAATCTTGCATCCCATCAGGTGCTGGGAAGCACACTTTCAAACAGACCACAGATGAATTTTCCCCCACTATGCAGATCCCATCTGTGAATATGTTCCTTCTCCCTTCCATGCTGTAGTGCCTTAAATTCTGTGTAACAAGTAAAGCCATGCATCTTCTCCTGGACTGTTACCTCCATCATAACATCTGCAGCATGCAGAACAGACCCATATGGGCCACACCAACAGATTTCCTTACAGCAGCTGCTCGTGCTTAAACACAGGATCCCACACAGCAAACATGGCCTAGCTAAGATCTAACTCCTCAAATACAAGGTCTTCCGCAAGACTCCAAATATAATGAAGGACCCTGAGTTTTGTACTGTTGATTTCAGACTGTTCCCCTGGTTTTATCAAAATAATACTCCATGAGATCACCCAAGCCAACGATTCAAAAGCTGCCATGGCCTTCTATTCATAATGCTCTCATTCATTCGCCTAGGTGAGTAAGCATCATCGCCTAGGAAAGAGAGACATCACCTTTACATACAGTGCTTTTGTGTCAACAGACACATATATAGGATGGTCCTCCCTGTCTGTCAAGAAAAATCAGAAAATACACTTTCTTATTTATCACTTTTGCCCAGTGTTTTTACTGTGATAGGGTAAAGGATTCAGAAATGTGTTCATTTTTTATTTTTGCTTTGTAGTGACAAAGAAAGAAATCAAAACAAGTATTCAGGTGGGCTACAAAAGAATTCACTTGCTTTCTTAACATCTTGAGCTTTATTAACTTTCTGTCCTTTCAGGAGTCTAAGAATGGCTATAGATGCAAATAAAAGAAATCAGTCCTGGTAACAGAATTGCAAACATTATTCTTGTTTTTCAGGTTCAGAATAGTTCTCTGTTCAGCACTCAGAGACTGTCAGGCACTGCAATAAATAAATTCATAAGAAATTACATCTCTGTAATTTTGCAAAATACAAGGCAAATCTTTATGTCAAACAGAGGAAATGTGGATTTATACAGCAAATTCTGTAGTTCTGCTGAGAGAATAAACAGCACAGAAACAGGCTTAAAGTTTCTTCTTACTGGGTGTAAATGTGTGTATTAGCCATTAAATTTCTGCTGCTGAAAAAGATGTCAAAAAACACAAACATAAAATGGGAAAGCAGCATGTGCATTTTTATAATCCATTGCAATGTGAAGTAAGGAACAGAATAGCTTTTTGTTTGTTTGTTTGCTTGAGTCTAGTGGTAAGGGTCCTGCAGCATATATTTAGTACTAGTAGAATCAAGAAACAAGGCCAGCATGTATTGTATGTACATGTATAAAAATATATAGAAAATAATAAAAAAAACCCCTAGGAATGAAATGGTATTGAATTAAAACATACACCTTCAGCTGCAATATCAACAGCATCAAAAGATATTAGAAATTAATGTAGAGTGCCATATAAAGAACTACTAAAAAGATGTGGATTGTATAATTCAAAGAGAAAGAAAGGAAATAAAATTGTTAGAACTGTAGAAGAGAATGGGTAGTGTAAGTCAGTTACTTAGATGCTTCCATGTACCCTCTCAGAGCATAAAGATACATAACAGGTGTGAAAATGAAAGAAAACATGTACCCTGTTAAGGATCCATTTCATTCTCTCACCTTCATAAGAAGAATTTTTTCCAGGACATAAAAAGTCCTGGATATTTCACATGCTTTTGCATAGCCAGCTTTTTGATACTTCATTTCAGTTCTGCCCATCCACACACCTACACATCACCATTAGCTCCATGACTAATGAAAAATTTAGCAATTAAAGGGCTGCCTACTGCATGTAATCTGAAATCTCTTTCTGTTACACGCAATGGTAACAATACAAGGAACCCTTTCATCCAACTCTGTAGAGCAGCATGATCAAATTATAGTTACCCTGGGAACCAGGTATTTCATTGTTCACCTTGCTTCACATACCTCTCAGCTGTAACACTCCTTATTTGGGTATGTCCAGTTTTGTCAAAGAACCCCAAAAGAAAGCTTATATCTGTATTTTAAACAGTCTTCTACAGTTATCATACTCACACTGTGATAGGACATTAGTCTCCCCCAGTAGCATCTGTTGAAGACTAGAAGCACTTTCATATTTTCGGACAGTATTTTACTATACATGGTCTTGACTCAAAAATAATTGAGCTGCTTCAACCCAGACTGACAAGATTCTTCTTTGCTTAGAAACCAGAAATAGAAAATTACAACTCAAGAGCTAATGAGTCACAAAACCATTACATAAAATCAGGTTTTAAAGCAGAAAACATTTTGCAGCCTCAGTATCACTGTTGTTCATGCAGGAATACAAGTTAGTAAAAACAAAATTATGAGGCAGAAAAGCAGGAAAAGCAAGATAGGCTGTTTTGAACCTATGCATCTGTAATAGCACCAACTAGTACTGCTTGTAGATCTTCTCAGCTGGAAAAAGAGAAAATGGAACTGTAACAGATTTTCTCCTTCAAAATCTATTCATGTTTCATTGTGGAGGCTTTCCATGAACAGCTTTTTAGTTTGTTTCAGCATGAAGGTATCAAATACAGCATGAATGAAGGAAATGTTTAGACAGAAGCAGTAGCACAAAACTCAAGAAAGAATTTTGGTAGCTAATGTGGGGTGGAGGCTGAAATGCAAGTCTAATGCATTTATTGTTATCACTGTTCTGTGGGATTTATGCAAAAGTGGTAGACTCATACATATGGGGTACTTTTAATAATAAAATTCAAGGCCAGAATAGTATCTTTCACTCAAAAACACAGTAAGTTGTATTACTTCATTCTGCTGTTTCTATATTCCATTACTTTATTTTACCAATACTCAAACAACGGAATATATTTGCAGTGCCAAGGTAACCCTTAGGTGATCTCTGGCATCATGCTAGAAGATTATCAGGAAAGCAAGTTTCTGCAAAACAAACAAACAAGAAAGTACTGAATTTTCCTTCCCTGGCTGAAAGAAAGGATTTAAAACATGACAATAAATCAAAAAGAATCTCAGTCTTTTCACAGAAGGCAATATGATGTAGTAATGATATAAGGAGTGTTGAGAGAGAACTGACTAAATGACATTCATTTATTTTGAAGTTAAAAGAAAATTAAACAATTGGTATTTCCACCTCAAGCACCTCAAGTTAACATTATCTTTTAAAGCCCTCAAGCAATGCCACACAGATGTAGAGCTGAAAGATTTTATAACTCAATCAAGACCCTTCTGTTCTCTCATTGAAACAAGAAAGGAGAATGGAACTCTGTAGGCGATGCAGAAATGAAAACTTCAAGGCCATCAGCAAAGTGCCTACTAGTTCCCAACATTTCCCTTACACATTTCTTTTCAGCTTGCAGGGTATACTCATAGAAAGACTCTCATTAAGCACAATTGGGCCTGCTCCTCAGCCTGCATGTGGAAGAGAAACATTTTAAGCATTCAGGGCAGCAAACTTCCCTTTCTTTGGTTGTTCAGGGAATATTTTCAGTCTAAGATACTGTTATGACATCAGCCTAGATAGGAAGTACAATCATGAGGAACAAAAAGTAATATTCCTTGTTAATGTATTAAAGGGAGAAGCTGCACTGCTGCTAAGTGTTAGATAACTCAGTACCTCACAAGAAATGTTTATTCTTCCATTTGTCTTGACAAATCTACAATGATAAAGGCACATTTTTTCAGCTTCCAAACAGTTGGGTGCTTCTACTCCAACCAGAAGTCCTTTTAATGACCTGGACACATCAAGTTATTTAATATCAAGGACTTCTAAAGTTTGTTTCAGAGTGAAAACCTCCAAAAGAATGATAATGTTACACAGATTCCTGAAATATTAAAAGTTGCTTTGTTCAGAGATAGGATTTCCTTACTTCTGGGTCTGGCAGTTCCTAAGAAAGGAGCACCATGGATCATAAACTCCATATGAGGCTATAAAAATATATAAATGGAGAAAATTTAAAATTTTGCATGAAATTTCTTCTTCCACTGCAATAACTTTCATGACTTTATTTCTAATTATAGGAATATTTAATCATACAGATTAAAGGGCACAAAGGTGTGTCTTATGCCAAAGTTTGTCTCAGGTAGTGACAATATATCTTCCTCTTGTGCTTCAAATATCTGACTGTTTTGGATCATTTTCAAGGACAGCAATTACCACTTTAATTCAGTTACTACCAGTAGTGCTGTGAGTTCAGAAGGGCCTAAATTACTATCAGAAAATACCCTCCATCTTATTTTGACTTCTTCTGACAACCATATTTAATGGCTTTCACTTTATTTCTATGACTGCAAATATGGAGCTCATTTAGAAATTCTGTCTCAGTGCAAAGTTATCTGCATGTCAGCCTATCAGTCTTTCAAACTACTTCATGAATTCTGTTGCAGAGATGTCCAGTAAGCACAGAATTGCTGTATTCCTTTAGTGAAAACAGAGATTTCTCAAATAATAGATTTCTTCTCTGGTTTTAGATCTTAGATTGAATTTCAAAAATAATTTTATTTCACAGATTTTGCACTTTCACAAATCAAACCCATTGTTAGTCATCTCTTAGTAACCTCTAATCCCTTTTGCTTTTTATTTTTATGCATTTCCATATTCCTGAGTTCTGTTTTGAGTCTCATAGCCTAAGGTCTTGGGTGCAACATATCTACAGCAGTTTCAGATGATGTAGCCAGTCCTGTATGAGTGATCACATACATTACAAGGGGAGTATCTCTATTCATTAAGAAACCCCTGTAAGCCAGTGTTGCTACATTTATATTCAAGAAGCACCAGCACCAAAATGGCTACTGCAGAATGCAAGTGATGTAAACACCATCTTTACCTCAGAACCAAATCTTCACTGAGATGAGATATTCCCTTCACTTTCACAATTTTAAGGAGTTGAGTTCTAGTCGAGGCATGGCTTATGAAAAGAACACTGCCAATTGCAAAAGGCCAACTTTGCCTCCTCTCAGCATCATACTCACCACCTATCCTCCGTGGGTCTTTCTCACCAGTTCCTGTGAACCAAGAAAGGTCAGCATAGTACCTGGGAAAGGAACTCAATTTATTACAAGTAGCATAGCTCTAACAAAAGAAATGCTTACTCAGCTTTTCTGCTGAAATTTTTAGGAATATGAAACATATATACAAATGAGAGAACAGCACTATAATTCGTGTAACTTACATGATGACATGGGGATCAAGTAGACACAAAGACTACTGCTATGTCTGAGCATCACTGGGATGCACTTCTAGTAGAGAAACAGAAGCCTCTGCTCTCCCATTAACTGAGAATGTAAAGGACAGAGAGAAAGGTTTAGGGAAATGGTAGGAACAGATCATATAATAAATTGTCATTCTTACCTGTTCAATGCCAATACAAACACAGTTAGATCTTGAAAGCAGTGAATAATAAATAGGCTTGAGAAAACATAAAGCAAAAGCATAAGGGATACTCGGAAAAAAGGAAGAGACAAGAAATATATTATGGCTGCTGAATTTGAAGAAAAAATGAAAAGTAAGCAAAATTATTTAGTCTGGATTTTTTTTCTATGATGAGGCTTTTAAAATAGTCAGCTATATTTTAAAAATATTTTGATTGTGAAGTGGGAACCCATAAAAAGAGAGGATGAAAATAAGCAATATGGGAAATGAAGACAGGAGAACCTCTGATCAAGTTGTGGGAAACTCCTCTCTCTTCTGGAGGACTAGAAGACAAGGCTGCTTTCCTGCTCCCTTTTATTTAGTTTGGCAGCACAAAAGTATGTCTAGTGTAGCTGGGGCGGTCTAGGGTCTTATTATTAGCATCTGTCCACCTGACACGTCTACTATTAAAAGGTCATTCCAGCCTCTCAAACAGAAAGACTGGGGTGCTCTGAGTGGGAGTACATGTCATTCTTTTTTGCCTCTGTATTTTATTTTTTCTTCTCCCTTGGCTACCAGCCAGGACTCCCATTTTCCTATTGCAGCCACCCAACTCAAATGCGTAACATGATGGCTCTCATCACTACTCATGATAGACCACAATCCCCTCTTCCTGACCATACAGGTCAGCAAAGACAATTTGCATAAAGAATTACAGCATCAAAAGCAGCTAACCTCTACTGATCTACCACCTCCATGTGATCTTTATCTAGTTTTTCCTTTAGAAACAGAACAAGTCACTCACTACATAAGAAAACTTGACTAACGTGAATTCAAAGGCACTGTGTGTCAAAACAGCATTTCTAGTGAACTTTTGCTTGCTATCAAATTCTTCTACAGTGTACAATTGAAATTTCCACAGCTCTAAGGTTCTCAGTTATATTGTTTCAGTGGTTCATCTTAAGAGCCACCCACTCATGAGTAAAAATGACTATTACAAAAATAAAATCCTGACAGGAAATTAATGAAATTCATAACTCCCAGCACAAAACTAGTGCTTTATTTTCAAGAGTACCTTTTTTTTTCATTTACTACTTTACTCTTCCTCCATTAAATAAATATTAATTATGCTGTTTATTTGTAGAATTGTTTCATTCTCTATTACCCAGAACTTGCAGTTGTCCTTGGATTTGCAATGAAGAGGAAAGTTTTTAAGCAGAAATGTATTTTTCCATATGACTTAAAGGTTGCATAGAAAATAATGAAGCAGGCAGGAAGCTGCCGGTATTTAATTATGTCTACCAATCTGTCAGTCATACAGCATTCACCTTTAATTGTGTTCATTATATTATTTGATTGTGTTTGATGCTGTTAGGTTTCTAAACAGTATGTGCCATAAATAGTGTTGCCCATGGCACAAGTCTGCTGTGCAGTATTCAGGTCTCCCTGCACTAATCAGGTCAGAAGATTTGAAGTTGACGTGTACCACGGATGGAAAAAAATAGATATTGAAAACTAACCTTTCTAGTGCTGACCAGATATAGCAAAATAGTTGTGTCCCATAAGAAATGATCCCCATCAAACAACTGATTCTGGGTACAAAATATCTTGCTACGCTAAATCCTTATTGGGGTAAAAAAAAAAGTTATGAGAAAAATGAAGGAAGGATTTATTCCAAAGCCTGTTAGTGATACTTGCAAAGAGCCTTTATGAGTCAGAATGCAAAGTTTGCTCCATGGTGGCTTAATTTGCCAGCCAAGAGGTGCTCTCAAGCTCTGCTAATCAAAATATTGAAGTTGAGCTTTTGGGATCAGGCTGAGCCTAGTTCTCAGAAGCTGAGAGAATTTAGTTGAGTTGCCAGACCAACTTTAATATCTTTCTTCCAAAATACAGTTATTTTTGACCCTTTGCCACTCGAGCAGAGTGAAATCTCAGCACAGTGCAAGACAAATTAGACATGCAAATGCTTATTAATAAGACAGACAGGTAGGTGTGTCTCTTTCACAGTTCAGGAAAATTACCATGGTTTCCAAGGGCCTTATGGACTTCAGAAGCTTGTTGCTGAAAATACTGTTTCCTAGTTATTTAAAGGTTAGATGACAAATCGGTGAGACAGTTGGCTGTATGAAGAATATTTTTTTTTCAAACAGATGTCTTCTAATGCAATGATTTTATCATCTAATATAATTTTTTGACTTGCCTTGCTTAGAAAGTTAAAAATATCACACATCTCTCCTCTTACTTGCTCTCTCATGTAATCACATGTAAATGTCCTTCAAAACACTCCTAGTGTATGCATTAAATTACACTTCATCCTCTTCCTAATTCATGACTACCAGTTGTGATGTCTTCCTTAGAGTGCCCTTTGTGTCCTCAACAGTGCAAAACTAGTCAAATTGGCACTAGCAGTCCTAATAACATAGTCTACAGGGGAATATATGCAAAATGGATATGCACCTATAGCTATGCTTAACTGGTAGAATCACAGGCTGGTTGAAATTGGAAGGGACCTGTGAGGGAAACCTGATCCAGCACCCTACTCGATCAGGGCCACCTAGAGCTGGTTGCCCCGGACCACCTCCAGATGGCTTTTGAATACCTCCAAGGATGGAGACTACACAACCCCTTTGGGCAGCCTGTGCAAGTGTTGTCATCCTCACAGTAAAGAAGTGTTTCCTGATGTTTAGAGGGAACCTCCTGTGTTTGTTTGCCTCTGATCTTGTCACCAGAAATCAATGAAAAAAACTCTGGTTTCACCTCTTTACATCCTTCCATTGTGAACAGTTTCCCCTGAACTGCCTTTTCTTCAGGCTGAACAGCCTCAGCCTTTCCCTTGTAGGAGAGATGCTCCAGTCCTTTAATCATAGTGACCCTTCACTGGACTCTCTCCAGTATGTCCATATCTCTTTTCTAATGGGAAGCCCAGAACTGCACACAACACTCCAATCTGTGTCCTCACCATTGCTGAGTAGAGGAGAAACGTGCCCACATCAAACATATACCATGATTTTCTGAAGATGTTTTGCTTCTTCCACATCTCAGGACCAGCATTTCCAAATTTCTTTTTCAATTACTGTACTAGATATACTAACAGGAATTAATTTAATAAAACAGACTGTGTGGTATATTCAGCTATTCCATGCAACTGTGTATATGTACACATCTATGTTTCCTACCAGAAAGAGATACTTAGAAGGCCCCAGTTATGTTACCTTTAGTAATATAATTGTTTCATGCAGTCTCAGCTTGCTCTGTGTTACCATAGTTTTTGTTAAATAATTCAACGCTGTACTTTTCGCTGTTTGAACTTTCATTTACGCTGAAATTCAGGTTCTCATCTGACAGAAGACTATGGCCTTCGTAAATCTCTTCCTATCTGGAGAAGTAATTTTATTTTCTTACCCAGTGGTCATGCCAACCATGCATGTAATTCCCCTTGTCTCCTCTCTCCTTCTCTAAAGATATTTTTCCTGACATATACCTCTTGAATTTCTTAATTTCAGAAAAGATTCATGCCAGTAACTACTTAAATCATCTGCAGATACATCCTTCTCCAGCACCTGTTTCTGTTTAATCACGCTTTTTTGAACTCCAAGGAATGGTCTGTGAAATCATGCACTAACTTGACTTTGAATATCTTCTCTTTTTCACTTGCATTACTCTTAGTAATTCTTAGACACAATTTTAAGAGGGTAGCAAGATTAACATGTAAACAAATGAGTAAAATAATATATGTCTTGTGTAAAAAGAAAGCTTAACACTTTGCACAAACTACCAAACTTGTGAGCTTTATGCAATTCTCAGGAAGAAAGTGATCTGAAAAACAAACAACACCAGGGCTTTTTTTCTTTGAGGACCGTTGTCAGGCATCTATGTCATTTAATAAACGCCCAGGAAAATGGTCATATGTACTTCAATGTAACCCTTCTCAAATGATGAGTTGGTTTCAAGATATTCCTGCCATCTGCAAACATCTAAGATAACAGGTACCTTCAGAACCGTAAAAAATGCTTTACTGTTTCTTATCACATTTAGATCAGTAAGATAAAATTTCACTGGCAATGTGTCAGTAAACATAGCAATGGGTAAAACTGGATTTTTATATATATGAGAATACAGCTGTTAATATTTTCTTTTTAAATACGTACTGCTTCAGCCTCTCAGTGGTGAGCTGATATTCTTTATTACATCGGTTTTATATGTGATAAATGTCTGATGGAACAAAAAATTTGGATGTATTCAAGAGAAGACAATCTTACTAGCCATTTATTCAGGGCCTTGCAAGTATACATAGGATTCATCCTCTTATCAGAAAATTCCCTATTATCAGAATGTTTCTATTCAGATGTTTGTTACTTTGCTTTGATTATATTAATAAAATAATTTTTTAAAAACCCACTTACTTTTAATATTATAATAAATTCTGCCAGGAAATGATCAGGCAGGATCTGAATGTTAAATAGAGGCAGCATACAGGTTTTATATTACTACTTCCTTTACTTTTAAAAATTAAATACTTTGGTAATGGAATAATTCAATGAAGCATTCATCTGAAATACAAAAGATTAAAACCACCAGAATAATTAATGCAGCTACTTGATATGAGGAAATAATGGAAATAGGACCAATGAGGAGATGATGTTTTGCTCCTTCATAATAAGAACTGAATTGCCAGTCACGACTTAAAAGGACCTAAGCTCAACAAATGCAGAAAAGGTAAAGCTACCAGACTTCCAGAACTGACTACAAAAGGAAAAGCAGTAACTTTGATCCTAAAAGTAAGTCATATTGAAAGCTAAGGAAGAGTTAGCAAGCAGTAAAAATGAAATACAGTATTAGTTTTAATAAATTAAATGTGTGGTAAAATATTCTCATATACTTTTCATATCTTTCTGTAACTAATAGATGATAGCAACAAATAGTTACCATAGGTGAACTACTTTTTATACTAAAATAATGTAGAGTGTAGGAGTACAAGCATGAGGTGACAGCAGGGACATTGAAAGTTTGGGCAGAGGGTGATGCTGGTGGCCCCAGGGCTATAAAAACTCTCCAGCAGTCAGCTACTGGCTATTGAATGAATGTAACCTTGGGAACTGTGCAAAACCTGCATTAAGCTTCACAAAACTCAGGTATATCCAGAATATGTACACCGCAACATACTTTGCAAACCCAGATGTGATGCCACATTGCAGATTAATGAAGAAAAAAGCAAGGTGTAGCCAACACATGGAAATGAGCCCCCGAGTGAGAAAAAAGCCATTAACATCGGTATCATGGTCATCCAATGTAAAAACCTGGGATGCTGATACCTCACTGATAAAACTGTTAAGGCTTCAATTAGATGACCAGTTAAGTTCTTCTTGACTTCACCTATCAGGTCCTCCCTTTTTTTTCCACAAAAAGATTAGGAGTGTAATAAGTTGGTGGGATTTTGAGCACCTATTCAGTAAATCAGATGCAATGAATTGGGATCAAATTCAGACAGTTTGAGGTTAGGAAGGGGTGAACAACTAGAAGAAAGAAAAATTGCAGCAGTGCACCATCACATCTTAAAAGGAAGAAAAGTAATAACTTTTTCAAGAATAACTTTTATTACTTATATAAATATATTTCAAAGAATTTTTTATAAACGCCCTGTATTAAGGGAGAAGACATTGTTATATAGTGTGTCAAAGTAAAAAGTACTCTTTTCTTCAAGATCTGAAGAACAGAAGAACATCAAGCCTAATAACAACATTCAAAACTAAGATACAAATGATGAAGCAGTCTACAAGAAAGGGAGAGGTGATAATATAATTCGTATCATTTTGCTGACAGTCAGCCTCACAGACTGCTCTGCCAATCACCAAGAATAGCAACAGTCACCTAGCAAGGAGAAATGATTACACGCAGTGAAAGATAAGGGCAAAGAGTTTGTTCCTTTGCTGGGATTCCTGACTCAAATGCTGAATATTTATGTTAACTTATCACTGCAGTTCACATACTTCAAATGCAATGCATAAATTATGTTGTGTGTTACTGAAAAATAAATGGCATTTTCTTTGAAGTTAGGTATTCTGGACACAATAAGGTAAATTATGGTTTAATAATTGATGTCTTTGTTGCTGTCTTTTCTAATCCTGTAAGTGGTTAAAGGGAGCAGTGACTTAAATTTCTGATTTTGATTAATCTCTCTTGCCTGTGGAAAAGACATTATAGCATGAGAGAAAACACACCAATTCAGGTAGCTGCTGTCACAAGCTGCATGTTAGAAGACATCATCTAAAGGGCTACAAACACGAAATATGCTTTAAAGGTGCATGTCAGTCTGCTACTGCCCAAGATTGTGAATACGTGTGTTGCTAAGAGGCACTCCCAAGATAATTAAAGAAAGCCCCACAAGCATTTCCTTGCAATTTTTGCTATAACAGGTCATAAGATACTTTTCTTTTTTTCTCTGGGAGGCATCAGAAATTACTCACACACTTTCAGAATAAACCCTGAGTGATTCCTTTACTTCCAAAGAGTCTTAAGTCTTTGCTCAAATTTTCCCCAAGAAATCCCACATTTTCAGAGCCTTGTCAGAGTGCTGACAGGTTGAAACACATAGCAGTTCACATAGACATTCCTTGTTTCCCATAAGCTGTGTGAAGACAGCAGTATAATTTATGTTTTTTGATATATCCCAAAGTCTGACAGTCTGAAATGTTGCAGCAGTTGGCTAAGCTGAAGCTCCATTGTGTCTGGAGAGGACTAAAAGGAAAAGAAACAGTTCTGAAGAATTTGCTTCCATTGAAACATTCTCCACTATTGATCTCTCCTGCCATATTTTAAGTCTGTCTGCATGCAAAATTTAAAAAAACCCTTTTGGATTCATTCAGTGTTTCTTGAGCTTTAAATATTTTTCAGGGAAAAAAAAGAAGTATATGAGTAATCAGAAGGTTGTAATCAAGCATGACCTATCATTGACACTGATGCCTTGGGTGGCTACCTAGAAACAGAGACTAGACAAGAGTAAGGGAATAAAGGTAGGTATTTATTTGAAAGGCCTTCAAAGGTACACCCTGGGGAGCCTACTTCCAAAATGGACCCCAAGATGGACAACGAGTCACGAGTTCTTCACATTTTTATAGGTTTGGTCCATTTGCATATCAGCATAAATTCACCAATTAAAACTTTAGCTAATGATGTAACTTCTTCAATTTCTCCACGTCTCTTGAGGCCCTAGTTTACACCTTTGGGCCTAGGACAGTCTGAGTGTCCTTGAATAGCAAGCTCACAGAAGATTTGTTGTGTCTGTCTGGCCTAGGAGAGCAGCTAGCAAGCTACAAGAAACTTCACAGCTACACACTAAGCAAAACAGAATTTGAAAAATATGAAAATTAAAACCTAAGGCATCAACACAGTGATGCCAACGGTCAAGATAACCAATAGAAACAAAGGCCCAAGGTAAGCAAAATTCATCTTGGTACAGCTGTCTCATTCCTTTGCTAGTGATGTGCTGGAGCCTTGTGCAATAGTGCTTTCCAGTAACCAGACAGCCATGGTACCCTATTGGATTGCTGAGTGACCAAGGATGGATACTTATAGGAAGCCCTGAGAGGCTGAAGAGTCCTGCTACATTCAGACATCGCAGGAAAACACAGAGCAGCTTGAATGTGACCTCTAGGCCTAATATCGACCAGTCCAAAGCAGAAAGCTGGTATTTATCATTTCTGAAATCTCTGGCCATCTGTTCTCTGAAGCTTTACAATAATTATATTCTGCCCAAATCTAAGAAACAAGGCCAGTTTTCTCTCTGATTTATAATCCCACTCCCTGAAACTACTACATTATATTAGGAAAGTTGTCTTCATAAAAAAGGGGGGTGGGAACACTTTCTCTTTTAAATCACGACATCTAAAATCTGGAATGTGCCCATCTTTGTTTATGCTGTTCGATATGAATCAAACCAAGCCCCTAATAAATATCATTTAATGCCAGAACTTTCCTGATACTGCACTGATAGAAATATTTAAATTCCAGTTTTTTTAGATAATTGAAGCTTGTCTTAAACACACTCTACAACATTCATTTTGGTCTGAAGAAAACAATCATTTTTGTCTTTTTTGAATTCTCAGTGATGCAAAGCTAGAATGCCTTCCTGTGCCAGCCACGATTTGTTTTGTGGTTAGTGGAAAATGAAGTAATGCCTTCAAAATGCCTAACAGCTGGTGATGGAAGCTTCATCCAGGAAATTCTCAACACCTGCAGTTTTGCTTTGCCCTAGAGCATTGACCGTTTCTGTACTGAAATATTTATCAACTCACTGATGGGCAAAAAACATCTTTGCTTTGCCTAGTCTCTTAGATTTCTTCAGTTCTTCTGTCCTTAAGGATGATAATCTAATCCATTAATAGTAACATTAACCCTGAAAATTAATTAATGCAATTGATAAATAATAGCTCAAATAGTTCTTGCTATGTTCAGCATAAAGGCTAACTGTTCCTCTTCACTTGTCCACAATGTTGTTTTGTTTAGCAAGCCTGGAAAATAATGCCAGTTGTATTTTCTTTTGCTGCACTCCATGCAATTTGTATTTGTATGTGGGAACAGGAGAAGTAGCTTTGAATAATGCAAGTTCAAAAGCCCAGGAGTTCTTTACAGAGGCATTCCCCTACTCAGGTTTCCAGGGGATTAGCACAGCTCAATATCTTGCAGCACTGGATCTTAAAATATCCCTCATGGCTCACTGCAATTCATTTGTTGTACACGAAGATTCAATTCCGGCATGTATCACTGAGAGTAGTTTTAGACTTAATTTCTCTGGGGTTGAATTCTGTAGAAACACAGTTAAAAAGCATTTCCTGCACTTAATATTAACAAAGTCCCTTAGTAGGCCAGTCTCATAGCCATTTTAATCTCACAAAATTCACTTAAATACTCAATTGAATACGTGGTAGTAGATTTATGGATGTAAATAGCCTTTAGCTTTTATCAGAAATACCAACGCAGGCATTAAGAACAGTAGTGTTGGGTCCTCTAGGTTATCAAACATTGTAGTTTAACTGAAGTGCAGGAAGCAAGGAATAATAGCATGACTGTGAAAGAAACTAGAGGGAGGGAATAAAACTTTCACATCTGTCTCTAGAGAGAGTATGATAGAGGGTCAAGAATTATTCAGGTTGAAAAAGACCTTTAAGATTATTGAGTCCAACCACAAATCTGGACAGTGCTTATATGGGACTTTGTTGGCCAAGCCATCTGGAGCCTGGGGCCTTGACTAGCTTTATCATTCTCCCTTGTTTTAACTTGCTCCATCTGTCAAATCAGCATGGGCACATGTAATTGCTCCATCAGGAAACAAGAACACACTGTCTTCTGAAAAATTGCCTGGTCTCCACATGACTTGGTTGCTCCCATGAAAATGGAGGAAATGGCACTAATCTTCCTATTGAGGGCTGGACAAGTTCAATGAGGTCTCAGATCAATCAAGTGTCAGATACGGGCTGGAAACCCAAACCCTGTATCCAACAAAGTTTCAGTCATCTTTCCAGCAAAGCAAATACTGAAGGATCTACCCTGCCAGCAGACAGCACTTTGCCATATAGCACAGATAGAAGCTGTCAGAGCCCTGTCAGGACTGCTGTCTCTCATTGCATGGCAGTGTTCCCCACAAGCAGGAACACTCACCTTCAGCATGACCATGGAGTTCAGGCAGCCATACAGATATGCTATGTTCTCCTTCCTTTATTTTGTTGCCTAAGTTGGTTGAGCTTAAAGCCAGCTCTGCTTCTACATTGTTGGCCTGGAAGATGAGCAGTGTGTTTGGGGGAAAGCTTCTCCTTCAACATCTACACAGAATGAAAGTGTAAAGCACATATAATTGATGGGGGATGGTGTTGCAAGGTGTGGATATAGAGGGGAAGATCTTTTCAGCTCCACACTTCATATTTCTAATTCCGCACAGAACAATGTGAAGCAAGATCCTGAAATCCTCTGCACTTCTTAAATGGTTACCTGTTCATAATAGTCCTGTTCTTTTGGAAATATCCTGGAGTACAGGCAAGTTCAGCAGTTTTACATAAAGACAGTTTTGAAATCCTTCACAACCTAGGAAAACAGACCCAGCTTTTCTTTTGCATGGATTCTAAGAATCCATAGGTACCTCTGGAAAGGCAAAAAGAAAACAGGCTTTAAAACCCTCACTGGCCCATCTATTAGATAAAGAGTTTCCCTTCTTGCTGCCAGAGAACTCAAGTTCAGAACAGTCACCTCTCCCTTTCTTATAGACTGCTTCATCATTTGTATCTTAGTTTTGAGTGTTGTTTTTAGGTTTGATGTTCTTCTGTTCTTCAGAAATTTTAGTTTCACTTCAGGAGAAAAAAAAATTAGTTAACTGCAAAATTGAGACCTTTTTCAGGGAGAGAGCAAAAGGAAAAATGACAAGTCAAGCAAATTCCCATCCCACAGTCTGATGGTATCAGTGCCCTTCTCTTGCTATTGTCCTTGCTACGTTTCTGAGCTGTTCGGTGTTCCAATACCCAGTTCTCCCCATTTGAAATCCATTGACATTGTCTTAGTGATGCATAATCATGTCAAAGCCTTACTACCCAGGCAGGTTTCACACACAGTACTGGAGAATGTGACACAGAAATGTTCAACCTTATGGAGTCCTCTTGACTTCAGCAAAGCTAATTTAGTTCAGTCTTTGTAATGACAGACATTGTACAGGTCTCATGCTCCATTCTGATTAGTAACTCAGAGCAGTGGGGAAAATCTGGGGACATTCCCTAGCTGGCACGGCCAAACTGGATCTGGAGACAGGAGGTAAAGTTGCTGGACCCACACTTATTCTGATCACCCACACTTATCAAGTCCTTCCATCTCTCCTAGCACATAAGATATCATCAAGTAATAAAAAGAGCAGCTATCAAGACAATAGGGGTAACTGTAGCAATAGGCCTTAGCATTAATACTAATACTATCAATAATAGTATTAGGCTGGTCCCGGATTCTTGTAGCTGCATGTCATTGTATGTGGGACCTTATCCTGACGTGATTTCAGTGGTGCACCTCCAGTATTCACTGGCAGATACCAGAAAATTCAGTGGGTATATCTAGTGGAGAGGATCCTGGATAGGAAAACTAAATGTATTACACTGGTGAAGGTGAGTGAAATGCAGGTGTAATTACAGAAAAGGTTCTGGACAAGAGCAGGATATGAAAGGCTTGCTCTCAGTGTATGAAATTTTCCCTGTAAAGAAAGGTGGCAATAAAGATCAGCAGTACTTCTGCCTTTCGTCAGATTAATCCTTTTGAGGATTGTGAGGAGCCACTCCCCTACCAATCAGTGCTGTACCTTTGCTGATTTTTTAGCTAATTTTATTAGCTTCATGGCTGGACCTGCAGAAGTAGACTCAGCTACCTTAGCATAATGTAATAAGCAATCAACCCCTTAGTGCAGATCCTCAATGCATCTAAGGCAATTCAGTACATGAAGTGCAGAAGTACATGAAGTGCGTAAGTACATGAAGTACTCCTGGCCAGGGTACAAAGCTGGACTCAGAAAAACTAAGCTGAGTAGAATGAAGCCAGGACATGGTTTTTCTCTGATAATTTCTCCCCCTCTCCCTACCACCTCACTCTCTGGTAAAGCAGAAGGCCTTGGCTGGGGATACTCTTACATTCCTGTGCCTCTGCAGGCAACAGATCACAAGGTAAAAACCTAAGTTGGTGGCTATGTCCACACCCTCACTTCAATTATCAGGAGCAAGCTGGCAACTATCCAGCAGTCACTATGCTCAGAGCCACTGCCTCCAAGGGCTGCTTGTAAAGCACGATTAACTATATGTCCTTGAAGGGAATTTGCTTGGCTAGGCAAAGCTATGCAACAAAAGGTGGCTTCTTGTGCCAATGCAGAGAAATGGGACCACCAAATAGTATGAAGTATTTACAGGCTCATTGCAGCACTGACTAGGTGAGACAGTCTAGACCATCAGGGCAGGCACTAAAACAGACCTGGAGAAAAACTGGAGGCTCATTGTTTGATGACAGCTGCTGATGTGACAGAAGTGCTGCTAAGGTGAGCCTTGTTCATCATCAGTGGCTAATATTGTTAGTTAGTACAGAATCATAGAATTATAGAATGGTATGGGTTGGAAGGGACCTTTATCTCATCTGGTTCCACCTCACCCCACCTCACACTACATCAGGTTGCTCAAATCCCCATCCAGCCTGGCCTTGAACACTCCCAGGGATGGGGCAGCCACAGCTTTTCTGGGCAATCGGTGACAGTGAGTCACCACCTTCACAGTAAAGAAATTCTTCCTCATATCTGCTCTAAACTTGCCCTCTTTCAGGTTGAAGCCATTTTCCCTTGTCCTATCATGAGATGCCCTTGTAAAAAGTCCCTCTCCAAGGGTGTAGTATAGTGCCAAGAGGAAGTGTTCTTCTGAATATTAAAAATAAGTTCTCAAAAAAATTAGTCAAGAAGCTTAAATCTTTACAGGCTTTCATGAAGGCCTTCCATGAAGAAAATATTGTATATGTCACTTAATTAGATTCTGAACTGACTCAGGCACATGTTCTCACACTAATTAACTGCAATGACAGCAAAGATAGAATTTGCCCAGATGTTTGCAGGATTAGTCTTGCAGACTCTCCAGCTCAGGAACTAAGACTTCAAACTGCCTCTAGATAAAAAAGTTTACTGGGACTACACACAGTCGTACCAGCATCTGTATGCATCTAAACCCCACACAGGTCCTGAAGCTCTTTTTGCCTCTGGGATGCAAACAGAGGAAATACAGTAACTTGGCAAGTGAGCATGACTGCATTGCAGTGAGCAAGGAGATCACAATGTCACACAGATCAGTTCTGAAGTGATGCTGATCGGAGGTGTGGAGATGTCCATCAAACTACTTCTTAGACCAAGGCAACTTAACCATATTTCCCCTTGTTTCTCTTTCCTTCTGAAGACAAAGTTATATTCTCAACAAGAATAATCAGTAGCCCTGACATTCTGATCCCCAGATGTATTAAAGTAGAATCATAGAATCACAAAATATGCTGAGTTGGAAGGGACCTCTCAGGACCATTGAGTCCAACTCCTGGCCCTGCACAGCCACACCTCAAGAGTCACACATGTACCCCAAAGCATTGTCCAAACATTTATTGAACTCTGCCAGGCTTGATGCTGTGACCACTGCCCTGGGGAGCCTGTTCCAGTGCCCAACCACCCTTTGGGTGAAAAACTTTTTCCTGATATCCAACCTAAACCTCCCCTGACTCATACAGCTATACACATATCATCTTTAGAAGCAGCTTGCTTTTTTACATTTCCCAATTAAAATGTGAAAATGCACTCTAGATCCCAAAAGGGCTTCTTAATCATATTTTAATTTTTATGACTTCAAAAAGGTACTTACAGAGTATACTAAAATCAGTGTTAATTACAATAACTCCTTGCAATCAAGGTCCCACCCATTTTCATATGCATATCATAACGCCACTGATCTCCCATGAAAATTAACACAGGACTAAGTTTCAGGAAATACAAGACAGATATGATATGTGATAGATAATATCTGTGATACATAATGTTATCTGTTGCACTGTTCATGCTCCCAAATTAATTAGCTGTGGTAATTTTATGCAAGTGTGGTTTGTCCTTGCACTTCCTTTTTTTTTCTTACACCTCCATAGTTGACTATGCACCTCCTGGTAACTATCACTATTAATTCATCACTGATGATTCTGAAACTTTTTAAAATACCAGGTTTTGCAGTTTTACATTTTTTAAAGGTAAGTATTTATTTCACAACCACATATTCTTTCTCTGTCATTCTGTATATAGGGAGGTTTTGATGGAAACAGTGAGAAACCCAGTGAAGCACAATCAGTAAAAATATTCCTTTGGACAAGTCTACTTATTTGTTGGGTTGGGGTTTTTTCCCACTCAAAAGCTTCCTGTTAAGAAATCACATTGATACAAAAATTCTATCCAAAATGTATATTAATAGACTGGACAAAGAGCTTAGGTGGATAATTCATTATGCTGGTCTCTGAGGAGAGCAAATCAATGGTTTTGTTCAGTTGTTCAAATAACTAAAAACCCTATGTGAATTCATTCATTATGGACATGTTTTTCCTACAGGTACAGTACTTGCAGGTGAAGCTTTTACTGGCATTAAACTAACTAACTAACTGAAGATGTCTGTGGTCTCACAAAGGATAATTTGCACTTTTCTCAAAGGTCCTCAGTACTGACAAAGTCATAATCTGATTCTTACAACAGACAAAATAAGTAAAGTCAGGGTAAAAAAGGGATTCAAGTTTCATATTTCATGCATATCCAAAGGTAATAATAGATTGAAGGTCTGATTTATAACTGCTTTTAAACTGCTTCCCTACCTAAAAGAAAGGTGCCCACCAAGGCACAACCCACTTTCCCCAACAGCAAACATAGGCCCATCAGCAACAGGTTTGCTTTTCTTAGCTTTTGCAGTAATTATTTTTTAAGAGGCTACATACAGTATTCTATAGATTATAGGTGGAAACTCACTGGATAGAGCAGACCCTCCACCTGAATTCCAATGTAGCCTAAAGCGAATTTCAGCAAAACTTGACCCTGTTCTCCCTGTTGTCAACGTCAATTGAATCTTTAGCAAAACTGGGAAAAAAAAAAAAATGTATTTTTAAAGGCCAAATTTATTTCAGTGTTTGGGAAAAAAACAGTAATTGCACAATCTACTAAAAGTAATCCATTACAAAATATTAGAATGTAAAATGAGTCCTGTAGGGAAGTGCAGTTCAGGAAGTATAGGGTAGTACAGTGGAAAAATACTGAACTATACACAGCTGTGCATCCATGGTAGCTGTGCATCCAGCTCACCTGAAATATTGAGATGACATGGCTCTCCTGGGACAAAATGAACTGTACTTGTGAGAAATGCATATAGTTCTCAGACAGCACTAAATCACATTTCTTATGAGTAACCAGTGCAGATCTTTGCCCAATAAACAAGCTGCTGTTAAACCATCAAATTCCTCAAATAGCAGGTTCTGCCACGGAAACTGCATGGAAAATAACCAATGGATTTTTTTTTTTTTAAATGGAAGGGTTTTTTCCCCTTTAGATGCAAAATGCTACTCAAAAAGCAAATCTGAATGATGACAAAAATCCTCAGTCTTCTGAGCATTCACAACACATTACAACAATCCTGCAATCTTTGCTTTTAGTTGTGCTGAAGTGCAAGGCACAAGTAAAACAGAAAAACCAGAAAAGTCTTAATGCATGTTCTGAATCTATGAGATCATCTAAGATATTGAAAGTTCTCTGTACTTAGAATATTCTCTGAAATAAACTGGAGTTTCATGCAATGTGTAAACATGCCCAAACTATGTTTAATGGTGCAATAACATCAAGTTGATATAAGAACAGTTGAGCACTGCATTTAACAAAACAGGCATAAACATGTTATAACTATATCATATAAAAATAATTATCTATTTTGTAACCTCACTGTGAAATAAAGTAGCTAACCAACAAACCTTTCAATGTAAGTCTGGATCTGAAAAATCCTGCAGCAAACAGAAATTTCATGCGAATCCTAGGTAGAAACCCAAATGTTAAGTATCCAAGATGAAATTTAGCCCTAACAAGACATTAAGTCCAATAACTAATAGCCAGAATATGACTAAAAAGCATGAAACGGTGCTGTGCAACCCAAATACAGATTTAGCTGTGCCACCATAGTATGGCCTCTCACCACACACCTCAGCAGCCACCACAGACAGGGCTTCCACCTCTCTTTGGAGTGGCTCTGGCTTTGAAGGAAACAGCTGCATTTAACACAGTATTCCAGACATGGGGCAGCAGCTCAATTAATTGAGAAACTTAACATGACCCAGCAATTTGTGCTTGTGGTCCAGAAGGCCAACCTTATCCTGGGCTGCACCAAGAATGTGGACATGTTGGAGGGAGTCCAGAGGAGGGCCATGAACATGATAGACATCTGGAGCACCTCTCCTAGGAAGACAGACTGAGTTGGGGTCATTCAGTCTGGAGAAGAGAAGGCTCCGGGAGGCCTTAGAGCACCTTCCAGTGCCTAAAGGGGGCCAACAGGAGAGCTGAAGAGAGACTATTTAGGAGGGCATGTAGTGATAGGACAAGAGGTAAGGGCTTCAAACTGAAAGAGGGAAGGTTTAGATTAGATATTAGAAAAAAATTCTTCACTATGAAGATAGTCAGACACTGGAAAAAGTTGCCCAGAAATATGGATGCTCCATCCCTGGAAGTGTTCAAGACTAGGGTGGATGGAGCTCTAAGCAATCTGTTCTACTGGAAGATGACCCTCACCATGGGAGGGGGGGTAGAACTAGATAATTGTTAAGGTCCTTTACAACACAAAATCATTGCATGATTCTATGGATTATACCATGCAAAGTTTAGATGTGCTACTCTGGCAGCCACTGAGTGCACTCAGAGTGGTGCTGGGTTTTTCCACATTGCATTGCACTGTGCTGCGTAGAAATAATTCTCTGGCCTCTGTAGCACCAATTCTTGAGGGAAACCAAAGGGTCATAAAAGTCATGAGAGTAATAGATCATACTCATTATCTCATCTAACCTCCTGAAAACCTCTGCCATTGTATTTTCCTTAGAAGTTAGATAAAAGCAAGCCATTTATAAAGACCTCTGATTTTTGTTAAGATTTCAAGCAATCACAAGTAATTGATTCCTATGTTATCCTAATTGCTTGAATAGCACAACTTACTCAAGGTTGTGTTTGTTAAACTTCCAGTCATGGGATCACCTTATGTCATAAGACTATTAATTTAAAGACTTTAAATCCCTCCAATATTATGCCTCTTCCTACATATACTAATTCATATCCTTCTTACCCCTTTTCTTTGACCAACTTTGCTTAAGGTCCTTCAACCTCAAGTCAAAACTGATTTTCTATCTTAAAAGGCAAACATCACATCTGAAGACAGTATTCCAGTCAGTTGTTTTATGGATGCTACATACACAAGAAAGATCATTTCCCTATTTGTGTTTGCCACTCTTCATTTATATATATAAATATATATATATATTTATATATTCAAGGATTTAGTTGTCCTTTTGGTGACATCACAAAAAGAACTTACACTGAACAAGCTACATAAGAACATCCTACCTAAAACAATCTCCAGTCCTGAAGTAACCATTGCATTCTTCATCACTTGCTTGCAGCAGCATTAAAACACATTATTTTTTAAAATCTAACAAGTGAATCCAGCTATTCAGATATTTCTTACTAGTAATTTAGACACTTTAGAGAACTATAGAATAATTTATGTTTAAAAGGATCTGAAAAATAGCCAGTCTAATCTCTTGCTCAAAGCCAGGCTAGTGTCAACAGTAAGAACAGGTTGCCCAGGTCCTTTCTCAGCCTCTCTGGACACCATCTCTCATGGTTTACCCATTTTCAGGTGATTTTTTAATTTTATGTAATAAAATCTGTGTTATCTAAAAGCATAGCCATGGAAGCCTTTATGACCACATTTTAGGTCTTTGAAAAAAATGCTACATTTTGTTTAAAAATTTAGCTGCAAAAAGTCTACAGGCACTTTATTATCAATAACCTTGTTCACTGGCACCTGACCACTGACTACCTGTGTCAGTAACCCAGTTTATAGTCCATGTAGCAGATGTAAAATTTGTTAATTCAGTCTCATTTCATTGGTTCAGTAAACAGCATGCAATATCGAATTAAAAGCTCCAATACAGCCCAAGGAAACAAGAAGACTCAGTCAGACCAGTTGCTTTTGTCCAAAAAGATATAGCTTTTAAGACAGCAGGCTGGCTGGTACTCATTTTTTTTGACTGCTAACTTTTGCTATTAGTGTCCTCCATTTCTCCCGGGAGTTTGCAAAGCAAGAGCTACTGCCTCATTCCACCTCCTTTCTCCACTTGCTAATTTCAGCTGTACAACTTCTGCAATTTTCCCAGTTCAGCTGCTTAAAGTATTCCTCAGCTAGTCTTTAACATTCTTGGGAACTAACTATACAGCTATGCTGATCAGAAAATGTTTAATTTCAGCAAATGCTGCTTTTCATCTTCCTTGAGAATTGAATACTTCAATTCTCTTATCCAAGTGCCAATTAGTCCTTCAAGCACGCAAAATCTGACCAGCAGCAGATAAAAGATAAACCCAGAAGGACCTTATTGCTTTCCACAGGCACCCTGCTCTTGGCATTAACGCTGCATATTTATTGGTAGAGAAGTTATTGTTATGACAACATTTTGCTTCAAAATGTCTGTTCATAAAACAGCACTCTAAGAAGGCAAGTCTGAGGGTCATGAAGTCCTACATGGAAAGCAACTTGGTAGGCTAATTTACTTGGCATCTTGTTCTTAATTTTATTTAAACACACTTCTGTATCTTTAATGAAGTTTTTTTTAAATGTCATAACTGTTTTGAGTGCTGTCACATTAGGTTGTTACAGAAGAAATGTTTATTTCTTCTCTGTTTGTGACTATGAATCTAATACACAGTAACGTGACTACTTAAGAGGAGCTATTACACTTCATGTCAATCCAGCTGCTATGCAAGTACATAAAATTTGCATAATAACAATCCTTTTGTTAATTTTGATTTTAAAAACTGTTTGCCACAAACCATTTCTCAGCTTTGATATTTTAACTAATTGAAACGTTTTCGTGCCAAGATAATCAAATAGGCTACTGTTTATTGTTAATTAGATAAATTTGTGCTGAATTCAGTTTATCAGAAGTGGGTGGTTCACATATACAATACAATATTTAAACTTCGCTAATTTTAAGACAGCAACATGTATTTTTAATCTGCCCTGAAAACTTAATGGCAATTTTTTCCACAGCTTCCCTAATTATCTATACTAGTGCTTACCCTATACCCTTGCAGCTGAAAGCTTTTATTCATGTGCAACCTTGAACTGCTGTACTTTCAACTCCTCTATGGTATGTGAAAAAATAATGGGTGAGAAGAACGCTACCTTCCCCTTTATCCCAGCACTCCTTAGGCAAACGCAAGAGCAGAGGTGCTACACGGGGAAATAGTTAAAAAGGACACCATTCTTCACTCAATCATTTATTTCTCTACACCATCGTCCACCAAAGAGAAGGCGACAGAAACTCAGTGGGACTCTGCCACACCTTTCTTGGACGGCAGCTGACCACGTTCCATTCTCTTCATGTAGACAACGGTAGAAAAACCAGAAGGCTGCCGACAAACCTCGCAGAACTCCAGTGTGAAATTCCACCTTCGTGGATGGTCTTTAACAGAAGCATCCATGTTCACACAAGCTGCAGCTGACCTACAAGAGGTGGCCGCCACGTGTCTGTGACCAACCCCTCGCGGTGGAGAGCTGGTGTGTGTGCTGAGTTTCTTAAGGATAGCCGGCCGCACACAGCACTTAGAAAAATGGTGATGGCCGGACTGATGAGGCCGACGCCTTGGTCCATCCAAAAGCGTGGCTAGATGCTATGTCCCTTAATCCGAGGCCCTGCACAGTGCCAGGAACCGCTTCTCCCGCCTCCGCGCGCGATTTTCCTTCCCCGGCGGCAGCCCTCGGAGCAGGGCCTCACCCAGGCACACCGCTCCCCGTGCCGCTGCCCAGGGCCCGGCCCTGCCCACCGCCGCCGGATCCGGCCCCCGCCGGTCCTCCCCGCCCCGCGGCGCTGCGGAGCTCCCGTCCTCGCCCCTCTCTCTTCCTCCGCCGGCAGCTGCGGCATCCCCGGGGCGGCGGAACCGGCAGCGAACCGCCCCCCGCCCCCGCGCACAGCCCGGGCCGCTGCGATCTGCGCGGTCCCCGGTCTCTGCCCCGAGGCGAGCGCGGTGAGGCGGGGGCCGCTCAGCAAGGCCCAGCTCCGGCGGCGCAGCGATGCCGGCAGCCCGCGCCGGACCGCGCCGGGCCGCTCTGCGTCCGCAGCATCGCGGCGGCCCGTGTGCGATGAGCCGCCCACCCCTGGGCACCTTCTCCGCCCCGCTCGCCTCCTC
>VZTE01005075.1:50850-78184 GCA_013397775.1 Eulacestoma nigropectus | reverse complement strand
CGCCCCGCCGCCCTGCCCGGGGGCCACCGCGGCAAGCGCCGGGTCTGCCCCCGCAGCTCCAGCGCGGTGGGCGCTGCCGCGGCAGCGCTCCGGCCCCGCAGTGCCCGGGGCCGGCTGTAGCGGCGGGCAGCGGGGGCGCGCCTCCCCGCGGGGCTCAGGTAGGCGGCGGGAGAAGGTCTGAAACGGAGGAGAAACTTTGTGCGGGCAGGGGCCAGGATGGGGCGGGTATCCCGGCGACGGCAGCGCGGCGGTGCCGCAGGCGTAGGACGCGGCTCCGCCGTCAGCGCTCTGGTCCGGAGGCGCTCCTCGGTGCCGTTCCGCCGTCCCCGCCCTGCGGGGCTCCCCCGTGGGCGCTCCCCGCCGTGGCTCGGCGCCGAGGCCCCGCGTCGCCACCCCCGCAGGTGGCTCGGCGAGGGATGCTAGGCGACGGGGCAGCGTCGTTCCGGCACCGAGACGGGAGCCCGAACCTCTCGACGAGAGCGTCGTTTGCCGGCAAAATGCAGCTTTTTCGGACTTGCGCGGGGGTGTGCGGGACGGGGATCAGGGATCCGTGACTGCAGCTTGTCCGTTCGCATGCAAAAGAACGGTTCTGTGTATTCTTGTAGGCAGCTACTCGGTCCGGGTAGGAAGAGCGTTGATGTTTGGGTAACCTTGAGGTTATGTCAGTAACCTTATACAGGTAGTGTAAGAGGGTGCTGAAATCTTGAAGTTATGTTACCATTCAACTTTTGCCTCCAGGCTGTAAAAATTGAACCTCTCTCCCGTGCAGTGCAGTTGTTCCTGTAACAAGGTTCAGCAGAAACCTCATTAGTTTTCTGTGGGTTACGAGGGAGAGTAACTTTGCTTCTACACCTCCATCGGGCACAGCGGTCCATCAGCTCCCAGTACGGCATCCTGAATTGCCGAGGTGTCCTTCTTCGTCGCTTGCATCCAGAGGCTCCGAGAGGCTCCCAGTCCCTATAGATCTTGTACTCTTGAAAGCATAATTGAGGCCAGTGCCTTGGTATTTTAAATGTTTGGGGTTTTTTTCCAAAGGATTAAGATGGATTTTTGAAGTAAGATAGAGGGTTTTTTTTCTGTAAATCCCATGCAAAAGGAACACAAACTCAGTTTCAATATGGTAAAGAAGAGGTAGGCACCTTTTTTAGAACCCAACCAAGAGCAAAACAGCCAATAAAGTACTCCAAATACAGTTTGCTGGGCTTAGATTCCAGCATTAGTAGAAAGGGAGAATCTAAAGTTATTTTTACTGAAATAGCAAAGTGTTAGCCTGCACTTTAAATTAAACTGCTCAGAAATCCACTGTGTAATCTACAGTTTCACCCTAATACTGTTTTCAGTAATCAGGACAAATCTATTTTCTGGCAAAGGGCTGAACAGATGGCAATCCATTAGCAAACCTGACTTTTCAAAGAAAATATTACTATTTCAGAATTATACATCCCTTTTGTAAAATTATGCTTTAAAAATTCCACAATACAGAAAAATGCAAATTATTCCTAATTTAAATATAAGCATCTGTTGTCTGTGTCCAGGATATGCCTAACCATTTGGCAGGCATGCCAATGTTACAGTCTCCCTGGTTGTCAGCCAGGGCTGGTATTAGTGTGAGTGAGATAAAACATCACAGAATGAGAGGATGTGCAAAACAAAAGCACAGACAAGAGGAAATAGATTTAAATGGCGCACCTGGCTTGCAGAAGGCGATTTCGTCAGAGGAATACACTTCATCACTTGTAACATGCTGCTGTGTCAACTGTAGAGGATGGGCTGAAGCAACTCCAGGAGCAACTAGACCAAGCCTGCTGCTTCGAGATATTTCCTCTGTAGTCTTTCTTTCACAGCCATGGGAGAGGGAAAGTTCTACATAGGGAGATTTTCTGGATTCCTGATGCTTTTGCTAAAGCAGATGAGCTATGTTTACTGTCACTATGCCTTGTACTTCTTTGCTGTGTTCTAGGCATATCCCTGAAGAGTCTTGTGCTCTCATATCCATTTCACCGTGTCCCAGAGGGAGTTCAGCACAGCAAGAAAATAGGGAGCTTTTCAGGAGAGGTGGTATTGTTAGCCTTGTGTTTCTGGGGGAATTGCTGCTTGATCTCTGTCCGGGAAGTGTTCTGCATTCCTCCTTGTTATTGGTCACTGACATGGTAAAACATCGTATGGATATATACATTAGAAATATGAATTACACTCTGACATGGTCTCCTCCTGGACAAGACATATTGACTGTATTCTAGTACATAGATAGGAGCTTTCTTAAATCCTGATGTAAATGGCATTCAAAGCCTGTATGGTAGAATGAATTACCATTTAAAGGTGAAGGGCATGGTATGTGTGAATGATTGAAAGCCAATTATATTCTGGAAGATTACTTCAGTCCAAAGCACAGGAATTAATTTCCTTAATTCCCATCATCGTGTGCCTTTCTACCTGCACAAATGTGTGCAAGTTCCATTAGGGCTCTTTAATATGTAGAACAAGTTCACAAAATAATGGAAATTTTAATCACTTACAATCTAATCTCAAAGGCTTTTGCCTGACCTTTGCATGGTGCTCTGTTGGGAGGAGGGGAAGAAATCAGCAACTATTTCAGGAAGGAAATCTAAGGAGCACGGAGTGGCACCGCTTAAGGGAAAGTGGCCCCAGCATTTGGGAGCTTTGGGAGTGGAAAGTGCCTGCCTGCTGTCTTCCAACGCCAAGTGAGTTTTCTCTCTGAGAAAATGCTCCTTTCCTACCTTTATTGCAAATGTCTTACATCCTGAATCGATAGCACCCCATCAGTAATCTCCAGTGTCCATCAGAGCTAACTAGGCAGATTCAAAGCCTAAACCCTCAAGGTATAGAGAGCTATACCTTGTTTCAGGTTGAGACCAAGTTACAGTAATGTCTTTAATAAAATGAGAAGCAAAAAAAAGCAAGGTTGAGATTTTTTTTCTTTTTATTTTTTGTTCCAGGTTACGGATTTTTAAGTACATTTCCATCTTAATTTAACTCCATTAAAAAACCCAAAGTGATCACTTCAGTACAAAAGAGAAATGTTTAAAAACACCTATACAGTTACTTTTCACTTCTTTCACTGGTGTGTCTTCAATAAGAATTTTGTTGACACTGGTTACAGACAGCTCTGGTTACATTTAGTTGGCATTTTCCAACAGTGTTTATTTGTATTGGCATACCTCTCATGACATCTCACTGCCTTTGCTTCTCCTCTCAATATCCTTTGTCTTCCACAGAGCCATTGCTTCACCCTACCCCGTGACCAACAGTAGCTGCCTTCCCCTTTATTATCCAGAGCCCCAGGTCTCCCTCGCATGCTGCCTTCTGTTGCCTTGCTCTTCTCAAAGCCCTGGTGCAGTTAACTCCATTGCTCTGTGCATTGTCCTTAATCTCTATCCATTTTCACTGTTCAGCAACCCAATTTCCTCCTCTAATCCTCGGTTCTTCTGCGGTCCTGCAACTGTCGGCACCTCACCAGCCTGATATTGTCTCAAATGCTGCATAGAGATCCAGCAACAATGTTCTGCTTTTCTCTAAGTGCAGTGTCATCCCCCCCAGCCAGTTTAGCCTCCTCATGGTTATATGAAGACCTCCTGTGAGTTCCTGTGTGCTCCAGGTACATGTTCTAAGCAATGAGAAATTAAAGCAAGCTTGTTGTGGGTGAGATTGCTTAGACCGTTTTAGCACAGTCTGATGAAAGCATTTTCTACAAGTACCATTCCCCTCCTGGAAATATGTTAGAAGGGAATAGATTTCTGTGGTTCCCTTGGCACACATTTAAGGAGTGGTCATATGGAGGCCGGCAAATTGAAGGAGGCATCTTTCTAGCTATGCATTATAGATGTTCCTCTCTATCTGAACTGTTTTATTTGACTAAATGTCTGACATATTTTTCATAAACCTTATCTTACTTCAAATTTTGCTTGTATTCTTCCTTACAAGATGAAAATCTGCTTTGAAAGAAAACTGACCATGTGTTTTCTCAGACTGCTGCAAAGTCTCAGTCCCAGTTCCTCTGCATAGGATCATGAAAATGGCAGCTTTAAAAGGGCACTTTTCAAAGGTCCGGTTTTTTAAGATATACAATTAGGCTATACAAAGACCACCTCCTGATCAAGAAAAGGGAATATCTTTTCATATGAAGGGGGACTTTCAGCTGCCTTTTAATAATCCATGTCCTACTATGTTTTTCCCTATGTAGTTACTATTCATGTCACTGATGGTTTCACTTCTTAATGTGACTAAGGATAAAACAAGAAATTTGAATAGACTGAATATACAGTGCTGATACTTTAATCCCTGTGAAGTTTCATAACAAAGTCAAAGCTATTGGCTTTTGACAACCAAATTTCTCTTGATTTCAAATACATCCTTGGAAATGGAAAGACTTCTTGCTGTTCGGCTGTAATGCATAGCTGAGTTCTGTTGTTGTTTACAAATTCAAGCAAATATTTTTCCAGTGGAATAGGTGTCCCAAAACTTCCTGAAAATCTATTATAAAGCACCGTGTTCAGTGACAATAAATAAGAATATGAATGGGCTTGGGATTGCCATCAGCTGTTAGAGATGTTAGACAAACTTTGTCAGATGTGGTAGCAGGTGGCGCCTGACCATCATTATACATGGGTACTTGCTAGAGTACTCCTCCTTCCTTTCTCTTCATCTCTTCTTGTCATTTTCCTTCTCACTACATCCACATAGCCTACATATTTGGGGATTTTTTCCCATCTGTGCCCATATATATATACAACAGAAATTGTATCGAACATAAGTTGCGTTAGACTTTGCATATATTATTATAATGTATATTATCTTGGAAAAAAAATAAAACATACTCATCAGGAAGAGAAAATCAGATTCATAAAGTGTGAAATACAGTCCTTGACAGGGGAGCAGCATAAAGCCAGTTCTCTTTTGCACAGGGTGAAGCCCTGTGGAGCAGTACTAAGTGATGTGCTGCTCCCTGCCTGGCTGCCTGTCTGTCATGGGGATGTCTCCTCTTGCTCTTCAACCTAGCATGCTAAAATTGAAAAATCCTTCTGCAAGTGCCACACACTTCAAGTCTAACATTTCTCCTCTTGATGTGCCAACTGAGGACATATGAATAACCAAATTCATTCTTCCAAGGGAAAAAAAATGGTCTATTGTTTGTAGAGACAGAAAAAAGTGATGATTCTAATTACAGGCTAAAATGTTTGGGGTTTTTTACATCAATATATCACCATTTATTTGATTTTTTAAAATGCATTTTTCTGAAAGGATGGATTAAGGTGAGTGGATTGAGACAGTGGTTTGTGGGTGTTGACTGGGACGCTTTATGAAGATCTGTGCAGTTGAAGCATCGGTTAGTTAGATGTATAGTTCAGCTGTGCCACCTGGAACTCTGGAGCTGGAGTGGAAGCAAATACCCACCTACTTGTCATCTCTGATGTTCATGAGTGGTGTAAAAATACATGGGTTTAAAATTTAATACACGTGTCCAGCTTAAATGTCTCTGGCAATAGAGTCCTCACCTGAAGAGGTGCTGGGGCACATGGGAGCTCTGTGCAAGGTGGGATATGCCTGAGGCGGCTGGGCACCCATGGGAGCACATCTTTTAGGTTGGGCTTCCCCTTATAGGTAGGGCCTTGTCCTTCAGCCCAGAGTGATGCATGGTGACATGGAAATTGAGAGCTGCACCTCTATGCAGACAGATGGAAACATCTTCTACAGAGCTTTTAACATTAAGTCACCTTTGTGAAGTGTAGAGGGGCAAAACCTTAAATTTTCAGTCATGTTTCCTTCAGAAACATGTAACTAATAAGAGGGCAAAATCTACAGAAGATGGATGTGGTGTCAGGACAAGTTTTTGAGGCACCTTTGAAACCAATGGCAGTGCAGGGACCTTGAGTTCCTCCTGCTCTCCCCGTATGAAAATGTTCCTTAGACATGGTAGCAGTGAATGAATCATTTTACTCTATCTGAATTTATCCTGCATAGAGGAAAATGGTACAGTAAACTTTCCTATGTCCTTCTTTTGACCCCTCTAAGAGCACCTGCTTTTGCAGCTGGGGGAAGAGGCTATGACAAGAGCCTGAACAGTTGCAGGATTCACCATTTGCAACAAGTTGCAAGAGTATTAGTGATTAGAAAGCATGAGGGATACTATTCTCTTTGTTGTAAATGTATACCCTCTGTTTACAGATAATGTTGAAAATGAAGAATTTATTTTCTAAATACTATCCCTTTGCTAGGTCCTACATATTTCAGTTTCACTCTGATGTCTGAGAGACATTTTTATAACTTCAGAAAAACATATTAATCTTTTGATGTAATTGTAAATGAACAGTTTTCTTAATTACATCCTATTGCTTGAGTTGGACTTCTCTGATGTTGTTACCAGAAAGAAAGTTTTTTGTAAAATGTAACAAGTGAAGTCATCAGCTTTTTGCAGAGGATAATTGTCCGTTGAATTTGCTGTTTCAGGACATGTACATGCCCATTTCTTCTTAACATAGATGACCCTCATGCAAGTGCAAAAAATATAAGTACAAGTTTTTGTCTGACCTGTGTTATCTGAATACAAAATACTATTCGTGTAGGCAATGCAGTAGCATTTGAAATATGAATTAGGTAAAACTATTAATTCCAGTTACTCATTAGAAGCACAAATAATGAGAAGGAAGGATTTAAGAGGAAACCAAGCTAAGGCAGATAGTGTTTTGAAGCACATAACTCTAAATTTGTAAGTCTGAGTTCCCTTACATACAGTTAATTTGTTTTATATTATGCATTTTTGACATTTTTAAAATAATATTTACTAATGTGCTATGAATTGTATATGTATGTATAAATCTAGGCATTTTCAAAGTTAATCTCAGTCAGCTTAATTTTCTTTTGACACATTTGCTGAAGAGTCAGCCTCTGAATGAGAAACATTCAACTGTTAATTCTCTATTCAGATGAGAAGATTTGATTCATAAATGCACATTTTCATATAATAACAGTGTTTTCCTGAGTGTACAAACCACAAGCTTGGATCTTAGATATGTTAAATAGAGAGGGAGATGTATGTACGTATTTGAGAACTTGTACCAGGGTCCAAAAGGGAGTGGTTAAATAAAACTCAAATTTCTCAAATGCAGCTTAGCTAAGCTACCAGGAAATGCACACAGCTTCTCATAATGTGTTGTTACCCTACTGCTACTTTACTAATAATTATAAGAAAAAAGAGATTAAAAAATCTTGATTAGAAATAAGAGATAAAAAAATCTTGATTAGAATACTGTATCTCAAGGATAGATCAGAGGATGATTGTTCTTTATATTTTAAAAGATGGAGCAGTGAAGTATCCATGAGTACACAGAGCATCAAAGCATTGATTTTGTTTCCATTCAAACAAGGATAATTGTAGAAGAAAGCGTTTTGCTGAAAATAGGTTCTTAATTTATTTCTCCTGAACCAAAGTTACATTTTACTGTTTTTTTTCAATAAAAGCCCATGTTTAATCACTAATCCTTCACATCCACTAACTTTTTAATTTTCTGTTTCAAGCATATCTTCTGGAAAAGTAAATCTCCTAGACCTCAAAGAATCAATTCCTCAGTTAAGCATTGGGGAAGAATGTACTTGAAACAGATTAGGTGGATAACTGTGGCCATCAGCAGCAGTCCTAGCCCTCAGAAATGGATATATCATCATCTCTTCACTTTTCAATAGACTTGGCGGCTGTGTTTTTGTGAAACAGTACTTACTGAATCAGCACAGGAGCAAAAAAGATAATATAGCTGTTCTTTGTTATACAGAGACAGACCAGAGAAACTTGAAGAGGGCGTGGTGGCTTTCAAATCTATGAAGCAGTCATTGGAAAAATAGGTGGTTGTATGTCTGATCTCCTCTGTAGCCTGACAGTCTTGTAACCTGATAGTAATAGCTACGGAGTTCCTCTATATCACCTTTTCAATCCTACTGGTACAGCAGTGTGAAAGTGTGTGTCTCTCTGTGGGACCTCTCGCATCTTAGGTAGATACCTTGGAAAATCAAGCTGTAACCTGAGAGGAGTTCTACTACTCCTGTTCCAATTCTTGGGATTGTTCAACGTGGAGGACACCAAACAACAGAACTGCAAAGGTGACAGTGAGCTCTCTGTTTCACAGGGGTTTCCTGTTTCAAGGCTTTGTTCATAACTTGCTGCAGCAATTCAACAGTTAGCTTTCTTCAAAGATCATATTTGTTTCAAAGTTGAAAACTAACAGTGATCGGTTGTTGAAATCTGCCAACAGTGTATCTGTACTGCCTCGTTTTGCAGGGATTTATTAACAAAGGATTTTATTTATATTGCTTTCTTCTTGCTATTGTAGGTTTTCACCTACACACTTTGAAAGAACAGGGTTTTTTTCCTTTCCTGAGAAATGACTAGGATGTAGCCAGGTACTAGAGAGATTCAATCTGCAAAAAGCAGTATTGTTAAATCCAGTAAAATTTAAGACAGAATACTACCTCTCTTCTCATTACCTAAACCTACAAATAAAGTGTTAAACATGCGTGTAATTATTGTGTTGCATCCATTGTTTTGCACAAATGACGTATTTTCTCTGTTGTCTCATTAAACTCTCATACCACGTAGAAAAATAGAAAATAAAATTCTGATTCTAGACTTCAAGTGGAAATTTGTGTTGTCACTATGTACACTTGCCAGTAGCCCACAGCCATCTTTCTTGTCTTTCTGGTAATCACATGAAAAGATTTAAGACTAAGATTAGCTGGAGAGAGAAGAACTGAGGGGAGGCAGCAGGAGACTCTAGTAATGACATACGAGCAGGAAAAAAGTGAGAGTTACTGCTTTGGCTCAAACACAGGGCCTGTTGTGAAGGAGAATTAGCATCCCTAAGTTAACCCTACCTCCCTTTGTGAGACACCTGTTGGGTCCTTTTTTCCCCTCTGCTATCTTCTTCCCTGCCAACAAAAATCTCTGTGATACAGACTGAAAACACACGCTGTAAGTAGCAGTGTGGGAAAGGCATGAGGTTGCCCATATGGCCAATAGTTTTATTTCGTGATGCTCACATAGTGTGTATAAATACTTGCTTTTGCTTAGGCAGGGGAGCAAGAGAATGGATTTTAGCTAAGAGACAAGTGTGTTCTTTTGCATTCTGTTTTTATTTCTTCAGGCAAGCTTATTTCTTGTAGTAATTTCTGTTTTCTACTTCTAGCTTAGTCAAATTTTCAATTCCTTCACTGATTTTAATTTTTTTCCTCTATATACTTGAGGTTTAAAACACAAAAGTAAGTTATTATGGCTAAGTCCTCAGATTATGTTAATGTATCAACCCTTTCTTTTTCTTTTAATCTGTGATCAGAACCTCTGAAGTGTTTGCATTTGCAGTTCCAGCCAAGTGTCCAGAGTGCTTTTGTCTAGTGTTTAAAGAAGCTTCATGCCAGCATTGTGAGTGGTGTCTGCCAAGGCAGAACTGATCCTACAAGATCAAGTGATGTGATCAAGAGACAGAGAAGGCTGGTGAAGTTATCAAGGCATCACTTTACATGATGTTTATCGCTACAGAAAGCAGCAGGCAGTTTCCTTGCTTTCACATAGTTCAACTTGTAGGAACTTAATTCATTAAGGCTGGGTGTATTCACCATACTAAATTTCTCAGCGAGTTGTAGCTTTCATTCAAAGGATTTTTTTTTTTTTTTGTTATTTCACAGTTTCAGGAAGTCAGACAGAACATTATTTCCCATGTCCTGTGTAGGTAAATAACTGCTTTAAACACCTGTGATCTCTGTTTTTTAAAAAAATGCTTTCAGAAAGATTGGGACTTCAAATAACACAAAGTCAGAAGCTACAGAATACTCTGCTTCCTGCAAGAAACAAGTGTTAAGTAATATATGCTTCTATATTCCTTATATAAATGATATATACTTATTTGAATACAAAATAAACTGTAAAAAAACCCTGTTGTCTTTTTGTAACATATTTGTAGCCAACTGTACCTAGTCAAAAAGAAAGGAACAAAATCGTGTCTCATCTGTTCTATTCATCAGTGAGTGGCTAACTGTAAATCATAGTTAGGATCGCCACGAGCAGGTATGATTAAACATTATAAAGTCAAAACTACATACAAAGGAAAAAATTTTACCTTTTAAAAAAAGGAGTTTTACCTTCCCTCTTCTCTAGAGCTAATTCAGGGAAAAAATAATGAGATTTTGTTTTAAGTACTGCATTAGAAAATACCATTGTTTTCAATGCTCTTCTGTTCTTTGCACTTTTAGCTTTATGTTTTGATCTTGTCTCTTAAAGGATAATTTGGTATCTTGCTTTTACACCAATGCTATGTTCAATGTCTTCTATACAAAGCAGTGGGTGCTGTCAAATGTAAAGGGTTGTTGTAGCTGTAATTTCATCTTTCTCACAGATGGCAAAATCATCTGGTGAAAATTTTCGAACTTGTGTTTCTGCACCTCATCCTGATTGCTTTAGAAATTGCAATGAAACTAATAATTTGGAAGAAGAAAAATTATATCAGTGTTTAAAAATTATTAGGCTTTAAGGTTAATTTTAAATGCTCATCTTTGAAATTTTCGTTTGGGTTATTGTTCTTCAGGCCTTGATTTAAGCCAGTGAAACTCATCCTATTGAAACCATCCTGAATTACCCATTAATTTTTCCTTTACTGTTCTGTGATTCATTATTATTTTTTAAAAATCAGCACTGGAAATGCGACAGTACTATGCCACCTTCTCTAAGTAACTGTTGAACTTTTAATAGTTTTAGATACTCTACAGATCAATCTCACACATGCACAAGCAAATCAAATCTGAAATTGCTGACAAAGATGCTCCTGTGACTTTCATTAGTCAGGTGAAGGCTTCAAGGAAAAAATTTGACTAGTTCTATCTATGTACAGTAACGAATATGCTAAGAAGATTGGCCAAAGCAAATACAGTTCTCACAGTTGGCCTTCATGCTAGGTTAAGGCTGCAAAAATCCCTAGCTGAGGATAAGAACAGAAATCACTAGTTAAAACTTAGTAGAGTAAGAAGCGGAGCAAGATTACTTAAGTCATTGTAGACATTGCGAGGTTCAGAGAACACAGAGACCATATTTTTTATTCAAAGGGAACCTTTTGAATGTTGCATTTGAAAGAGCTAAGCAGAATATTCAGGAGCAGTTTGCCTGAAATGTCAGCATTTCTGTGTTTGCCCAAACCAGCCGAAGTGACAGAAGTATCTGAAGAGAGCACTGAAGGACTTTCATGGTGTTGAGGATGCTGGATTGAGGGGTCTCAAGACAGTTTGTCTGTGATCACAGGTGGCACTGCTTTCCCTGCAAATAAACTGTGTCCTTTCTGTAAGTTATTTTGCAAAACATCTCAGACCAGCCTGTCTTGTTCAGGTGTTGCTGCCAAAGCTGCTGGAAAAACTTGCGATATGTAACGCTGCCCTGGGTTGTGCAACAGTGAGGTCACAGGCTCTGTGTCTGAGAAATGGACTGAAGCAGAGAACCTGGATGCCTGTAGTGTGCCAGAGAAGCTAGAGCCAAACAGAATCTGAGTGCAGCTCGAACATGTAGACTGAAACAAGGTCTGATGAATAGCCAGAGAAAATGAGCCTGCCCCAGGCAGTGGGGAAATGTACGTAGAAACTCATAGGGATATACCATTAATATTGTTGAGGGCAGTCATCTCACATCAGGCAGAATGAGACAGCCAGCCATATACTGAATTATAGCTCATAATTTCCTGATTTTTTCTCATACATTAAGAAAAAAAAATGCATAAAATAATTAGTTAAGGCATTTTAGAAAGCTTTAAATCAAAACCACATTGGCCTGCCTTGTAATGACACTTCTCTTGTCAAATGTAACTCTTCTGAGGTATGATGTCTCTTGGACCACACAGAGATAAATTTGCATGAGTCTTTCGCTATATATCTAGACAGTAAGAGTGGGTTTCATCATACTGATGTAGGTGTCTGATATGTAGGATGCAGGCATTTACATCTAAGGTAATCATCTAGTCTTCCTTTATAGTCAACAAAGGGACAATGCACTCCAGAGTATGATTCATTTCATGTAAAGTAGGTCAGATGAATTGTAGCCTCAAAGTGTCTGTTCTTCCTCACTGACTGTAACAACAGTTGAGGGTGAGTCGATGAGCTGTCCGTGTCTACCTTGAAAGTGTGGCACCACAAGATGAGTCATGAGAGCTCTGTACGGTTGTTCTTTGTTATTTTTATTTATGTATTCATAGCAATGTTTAACCACAGGAGTGTAAAGTGACAATGCATTAAACCTGTAACTGCTACCCGTATCATCTAAACCAGAGTGTGAAAGCACTGGTAGTATTATTCCTGCTATAATTAATTTGAGTAGACCGTACAGATGCATACTATCAAGTGTTAAATAATATTGCTGTTTTCTAACAGCTTAGCTCATTGCTCCCTGTACATCAAGTGTGATTTACCGTGGTGAAGTACACCTTTATGCTTACTGATTAGCATGAAATTTGGGGCAAGACAAACATATCAATTTAAATGAGAGAAAAAGCTGCTGTTACCCTCAACATTTCTGAACTCTCCAGATTAGATTAAATAAATATATTAAGCTAATGGAAGGACCTCTGGGTTTAGGAGAGCACTGTGCTGATAGTAAGGCACCGAAGAGGTGAATGGAAGCATACTGGACAATCTGGTATGGTAAGAGTTGGACTTGCCATATTGTATAAACCAGTGGCTGACAGCAGAACTCTGGTGATACAGAACATTTTCCAGAGATAGACACTGAAATTTTTCCAAAGCTGGTGCTTTAACCATGAAGTCGCATAAATACTTTGATACAATATACTAGGGCTGCTGGCTATGAATTATGAATTAACTTTGCTAATCACTGCTGAATTTTGATTTCCCAACCATTGATTACCTGCTGTCATTTGATAGTGTTTGGAGAAGATTGCTAAATATAATAAAGCATCCTGTGTAAGCCTGTGGAATTATGATAAAAAGTTGACGGAATAACATTAAGAATTCTGGAGTGTATTCTCATGAGCTTAAAGGAATAACTGAACCTGAATGCAAGTATTGGAGGAATGAAAAACTACTGGCAGTTATAAGGACCTGTTATGTCATGCAAATTCTTCACCTTCAGCCTGATTAAAGGTCTTCAGGCACAATGGAACAAAGCTTGCAAATTTCCAGGATTATTATTCTGTAATGCCATGGTGAAGCTAGTTAATATTTTAGAGACTTACTGAGTATCCTTGCTGTCAATTTGTAGTGATGTTTTACCTTGTTAAGGTATCAAAGGCTGGTGTTTTTGCAGCACATTTACTTTTCCTGGTAAGCAGCATACTAATGCAGTGACAGCCTCCAGAATTAACAGGAATGAGGCATAGAAGGACCTCAAGAAGATGAGAAACCTGTTCTCCTTGATAATACAAGAGGTCACCATATTTTGGCTTTGAGAACAACCCAACAACTTAATTCTATAGTACTTACCAGAGTAAAGAAACACTGTGTTTCTGTGTGATTACTGTTTTAACCCAAACTGATATTACATAGCATTGTGGCTACTATTTAACTGCCTAATATCTGTCAGAGGATAGTATATTTATTTTAAAGACTGCAGACCAATTCACTCATAGACTAGCACAAAAAAGGAAGGTTAGATAGACACTTACCTTGGGAGATCATTTTGCGGTATAAAACATGCACATACATGCTTTATCGAGAGTCATTCACGTATTAAATGGGACACATTTAGCATGCTAAAATAATTTGCTACATTTTTCCTAGTAATTTTCAGCCTATCTGACTAAGCTGAAACAAACATAAACCCTGCACAAAATCTACCAGAAAACCTCAGCCTGGACAGCTTTCAGAGAATGCTGGAGCCTGGTCTACTCAATTTTAGTGGTAATGTGAAAGAGCACCAAGTTCAGACCAGCCTGGATTCATAATTTGCTTTCAAGTTGTAAAAGCTGTATTAGAAAAAACATTTGCTTTTTAAACGTCTAGCAAATAAAACAGATCAGTCTACAATGCTCATTGCTAGCTATTTGAACAAAATGAAAACAATATATAACAGAACAAAGTGATAACTATGCCAGATGACCTTTTTTTTCAACTGCACTCTGCTGTATATATATGTATACATGATGTATAGTGTTCCACTCATACTGCAGTATGGCATCCTGCTGCTTCTATGTTCTAATGATTTCTTCAAGGATTTGTGTAGTAATCTGCTTGTGTCCTGCTAGCAGTGCGAGTGCAACATCATTCAAATGAAAATACAGAAAGAACACTTGAAATGAAGATTTTTTTCTGAGAGTCATGCTTTTCTTCTGATGAGTGCACTTGATAAAATGCATTCCACCCACCCGCAGCCCCCTGCCTTCTCTGTGTTCTGCTGATAACGTGACCCACCACACTGAAACAGTATTATTTCCTGAAAGGCTGTAGGCAAGCATGATGATGAGAAGAAAAAAGAGGAATGAATGTTAAACAGAATGGGAGAGAGAGGAATTGTGCATATGTATGAGAAAATCAGAAAAAAAAAAATTAAAAGTGTGCTGAGAGTTGGATATAATAAGGGGGGAAAGTAAGTGCATATTCCTTTTAAAATGTATGTATCATAGAATACAAAGGAATAATTCTACCCACATCATCAGTCAATTTCTACCAATTTGTGAGATATGAATGGGGGAAATAACGATAACCACATTAGCACGAGTTTCATGTTAGTATAATGGAGTTCATATTTTGGAAAATGTTGGAGAGTAGGCGAAACAATCTTTTTCAAAAATAAATTTTTAAAAAATCTTTGCTTCAAGAGAGGACAAAGGAAATATACAGAGATAAAAAGCAAGGGTATTTCATTTATGTAGAACTTAACTAATTTTAACATAATTGCAGGAATTTTTTAAACATAGATCTATATAAATACACATACACTCTTTTCATCCATTTGCCCTTTTCACAAGTATGTAAGAAAATGGTATTTAAGAACAAATCCTTGGTGATAACATTTACAAGCAAACCTAGTTAGATTTATAATCAAAATTGGATTGGAGACAAGAAAATTATCCTAGCACTATTTGTCAAATATATGACAGTGCTCTCTAATTAACTTCATCAGGGCTGATTCCCTGCTATATGCTTTATTTAATGTAACTTTAAAATGTTCTTGATTGCCAGTTGTATCGCTTCTTTGAGCAAACCTTTACTCCAGTTTAAGCTGGAGCTCACCTTGAGAGAACCATCAGGAAGAAGCCTGTGCATCACTTAAGTTCTTGTGCACTGCTAAATTTTACTTTTTAACCTGTCCTAAAGTTTCCCCTTCAAAGTTATTAATGGAAGGAAATGGAAGGAAATACAGCCTATTTCATGAGGTCATATTTTATACACTCATGTTTTTACATTTTTAGCCTGCTCAAAGTCGTCTGTTTTGTGCAAAGTGTTATATTTTGCTCCTGACAAAGCATCAGCTGATAACCAACAGCTTTGTCCCTGAACATATGCCTCATTTTCTTTCTGTAATTTATATACTATTCTCTCTTCTGTGAGCAATGTCCCACAAGTCATTGCCAAATTGAGCGAGCTGTGGGCCTAGTGGTGACAAGAGAAAGAAGACTGCTTTTTGTTAATGGATAGGATAGGTGAACAATCAATCAAAACAAGAACTTGGGCATTGGCATTTATGCATTTTAGCATGATCTATGAATTTAGAAGTGCAAAAAATCAGAATGCTTTTGGGATATTCTGCTTTTGTTTACCTCCAATCGCTTCTGAGTCAGAAAGTTACGTAATCTAGTATTGGCAAATGACAACTTAGTGCCCAGTTTTGCCTATAAGGCTACATACTAAACACCCATGCTAGACTTTTCAACCAGAAGATGAACTTACCATTTGTATTGTAACACTCATCACTTTAGGAGTGATTAATTATTGTCTAGAGACTGACCTCTGCCCTAGGGAAATGTTTAGACCTGTACTTAACTCTTTTAGATTGATTAATGTACCTAAAGCTTTTTATGTTTCCTTCCAATCAGTACAAATTTCCCATTTAATATAGTTTAGTTCAGGACTATAGAAATGTGGGCTGTTTCCCAGAATTTTCAGGTGGGGTGATGACACTTCAAAACTGCAAAATAGCAACCAATCTACCATCTGTGGCACTGTCTTTTACAGCTATAGCTGGTAAGAGGCAAAGACAGTTCAAAATTTACCTGAACTGGACTGGATAAGACCCCAGTCTGATTTAGATTATGTCAATAGCTATTGTGTATAACATGAATTACAGAGGCCTTATCTGATCTATTATGGTAGGCTGTTGAAGCTTCTTCAAAATAAATCATCCAATTGCTTTGTGCTGTCTGATATATCAGTTTGCATCAACTAGTAGTAATAACTGGGGAGTGTGAATTCAGTACTTAACTAGCTACAAGTCTTGTGTGGCAGATAAAGAAGAATTCCAAGGCAAGTCATTCAATAGCTTTGTTAAAACATCATTGTTGTTATTATTGCTGAGAACATCAAAAATTGTGTTAGGTTTTCCTACTAGGTTTCCAACCTAAATTATTCTGTGATTCTATGATACTTAATTTTTTGTCATTCTTTTGAACTCTATTGAAATGGTTCTTGCTAAAAGTGTATTTACCACTACTTAAGTCTTACAACCATCTTCTTTGATGTATTTGCTCTTAGCAGCCATATTCTTCTCTCTAGAATCTAATTTTTTCTTGATTTCCATGGTCTTATTATCTCAGGTCTCCTTTTAGCTTTCTGATCATCACTTCAGTGTTTTAGAGGGATCTTTCTTGATACAACTGTGATCTGGTAACATGGACTGGGTGCCCAGTAGCAGCTGAAGCACTGCTTGGAGCAAAAGCTTAGGTGCAACCGTTGAATGCAGGGTCAGGTTAGTTTCATCTGAGAGTTTATGAGCTCCAAGACTGCTCTGCCATGCAAGCTACAGCCCACTAAGTGGAACCATCCTCCTGAAAGAAACACTTTCTCCGTGCTTCTTCTCATGATTTGAAATGTCTTTTGGCAGATGCCTCTAAAAAAGCTTGAGAATTGTTTGGGTGTTCGTTAATCTACTAAGGCAGAACCTACCATGCTGACTAGTTGCCTGCCTCTTTTAATTAAATTGTAAATTTTTTGAGATGTCATCTTCTCTTTTCCTAACACTGATGCAGTGGAAAATAATTTTTTTCTTATAAACACAAATATATGATTATGGTTTTTTTCCTATTGCCGCACATCCACTGTCATGTCTTTTCTATTTCCAGATTTCTCTTGTCTTTGTTGCATCAGACATCTGGTCAGTAAAGCTCAGTTACAAGCCAAGGATTGTAAGAACTGTTTCAATCAGCATAATCTCCCAGTCGCAAACAGTAAGATCTTTGTCATCGGAAAGGAGAGTTATATAAGGTTGCTTCTAGACATTACAGTAATTCTGGAGTTGTGTGGTTGAAGGGAGAGTATTTTTTTTTCTGCACTTAAAACACAGAATTAAAATGTCTCAGATATTGTTTTATCATTTAATACTATGCATTCATTTCTTCGCTGGGATACAGACCTGTGTTTAGCAGAGTGATGTAACTGGATAGTAGTGGCTCTGGTGGCTATGCAAAAGACGCGGGAAGATGTGAGAATGGCCACACAGTCAAGATGGCAGCATTGCCAGGTTCAGCTCTACCAGCAAACTTAAAGGCAAAGCTGCAAGGCAGCATTAAATGGCAGAGAAGAAAAATCCTCTCCATCTAATCTCAGCCATCCTGAAGACTCACCAGGATATGTTTTGCTCAGTTCACTCTTAATGTTAGTCAGTTTGTCCCTTGCTTGACTAGGCTAGCCTCCAAAAGACCAGCCACTATTTCTGGTGCCTCTGTGTCTCCAGCCATAAAGGACTGTTGGGCATCTTACGGGTTGGGTTGGGCTTTTTTTGGTGTATTTTAGTAATAGCTGTGTAAATTAGGATATAGTGTTAAAGAGAAGAATTTGAGTGAAGGTACCGGTACTGTTCAGCTGGACCAGAATCCCACTCACCATTCAATATGGCTTAAGCCCTCTGGACTGCTCTTCAGAGACACTTTGATCTTTCCCTTGACAATACACAGGTGCTTAAGGTGAAGTCAGGCCATCAAAAATACTATTCCATGTATTTCTATGGGTCATTTGGGTTTTGTGTAGTAGATCAGGTCTTTGGAGATCTAGACAAGAACCTTATATTTATTCTTCTCTAGTAGACTTCCCATTCTTCCAGAACAAATTTTACCTGCCTCTAGAAAACTTTATTAGTTGATATTTAGATTTATAAGGAGAAAAGATCAAATATTTTTCTTGGGCATTGTCATCCTGAGGTTGCTTACATAAAGACACAGATTCATTTCTTCAGATTTTCTGAAAGTAAACCCTATGTTTTTCCTGTGCCATTTTCTCTTGTGCAGAAAGTAAGAAATATTTTAGTTCCTAATGCAGATTAGCCACTTTGAACTTGTACCTTTGTTCCAAAGAATTTGTCCTGCTAAGACTGAACCTCTCTCTGTCTATTGTACGTGTACGTGCATGGTTTGTCCGTACTTTGGGATTTGGATCTCTCAACAGCGGTGTTGTTGCCTAGCAAAGTCTGGTATAACACAAGACTAATACAGTATGTGTTGGTAAAGCTGATTTTAAATTTAAAATGACAATCAGTGTGCCCTGTTTAGTCATTTATTAGTCACTGTTTATACTGATCTGTATCCCTTTTGTTTTCCCCACTCAGATGTTGCAAGAGCAATTGAGTTACTGGAGAAACTGCAGGAATCTGGAGAAGTACCAGTGCACAAGCTACAGTCTCTAAAGAAGGTGCTGCAGAGTGAGTTTTGTACAGCTATCAGAGAGGTATGAATTTGAGATTTTTAGTTATTTCTCAGACTAACATTTCTCACCTGTAAAGAAAAACGTATTTGCCTTTCAGTGCTATGTTCTATAAAGGATGATGGATGCGAGATGTGTCTGTAGCTGCCTGCTACTGTGCAGAATGTTGAAGTTACTGAAAAGCAGACACAGAATGTTGCATCAGCAAGACATCAAGGCTGAGGCAATTAGCCTTGCTAAGGAGAAAGGGTGATTAATTAGTACTTTGGTATTCTGCTTGCTCTGTTTGAGGGTCTGGGGTAACCTGTACAGTGCTGTGCTGGGATATGGGAACATGCCAGGTTGGGTCAATGCAAGCTTGAATGCCTCTCCTTTGAGCTCAGGTGTGTGATAGGGAGGTGCTGATAAAATCAGAATGCAGTGACAGCCAAAAAGGGCAAGGCTGAAGTTAGCTGAAGCTGACAGAAATCTTACCTTTGAAGTCAGTGGTCGGGTCCCAGTGGGCTTTGCTCCTCATGTCAGAAATCCTTGTCATACTGCCAAGAACTATAATCATGCCACTACCAGCTGTGGTCAGGGCCTTCCTAAGCTCTGCCCAACAGTAGATAAATAGTAATTGTTTTCTTCGAGTCAAGCTAGAGAAGATGCACCACACTTCTACGTGCTTACAAGCAGTATCTTTAGAGCAGTTAAACGACAAACACTTCTGTTAGAAGTTTCTTAGAAAGAAAACATGGTTTAATACAACATTGCATCAGATATTTTACCTACTAAACCAAAGACTCTTAGCCTGCCAAACAGAAGCAGCTCTAAATGCCCTAATGAAGGCAGCTTTCTTTTAATAGAAAATTTGTAAGGACTTCTGTTTCAGTTTATCTGTCTACTGCCTGGAACTAATCCTCCATTCCTGAAATCAATGGGGAATCTAATGTTCCCTCAGTGGTAGCAAAATTTAACTCCTGATAACCAGGCAACAGCAGCAGATTGATTGAGTGGACTGCTGAGTGGCTGGAAGGAAAAAAGAGATGAACAGACATTAGTTTAATGAGAAAAATGGAACACACTCGTTATTTTATGGAATATATTCTTCAATGTGAGAATCAGAGAGAGGCTTCCACCTAAATAAATTGCAGTTTTCAAGGCTTTTTAAAGGGAATAGTGTTTCCTGACAATAAGTAATAGTGTTCCCTGACAATAAATAATGGCACTGTGTACCTTCAAAAGCTTTTATTCTGACTAGTCCTTTCATTTTAACCAAACTAAATGCTTCTTTAAGTAACCATAGAGCATAGAAAAGTTGTGGGATTGTTTGGGGTTTTCTTCAGATAGCAGAGCCTGGTACTCCAGTTGTTAAAGGCAGCTTTGAATCTTTGCAGCATCGTCAGTGAAATCTTAACAAATTTTTATTAGTCTCTGGAATTAGTCCAAGACTAATTTTTTATTAGTCTCTAGTTTTAGCAGCAGGAAACACAACATTTAAGAACTAGGAAACTGGCTTAGAAAAATGCATTCTCAGTTCAATGCACTGAAAGTAGATATAGACAAAATCATTTAGGTGGCACGAAAGGATTTTATAGAGTATTGTGTAATGACAACCTGCACGTGACTGGAGCTAGTTGTTACATGCGAATTGAGTGATGATGGATTAACAGTTCTACCAACTTCATTAACAAAAAAATGTATTTCTTATCAAGTATATATATAACCTATTTTTCTAATATATCACTAGCAGAGAACAAAATTTCTACACCCAAAAAATTTGTACATTTCACTGCTATGTGTGTAAATCTTTCTTTAGAAAAAAATCTTCAAATATAAAAGGCCCAATAATAAATTTTTCGTTTAGCTAGAGTGGGAGACATATGTACATTGCGAGTACTTAAGGTTGTTCAACGTGTGGCTTCTCTTTTCAGTTACATTAAGTCCTTGGCAAATATTTAGACTGTAACTTTTTTTTCCACCAGTTGAGGAGCTATTGGAAAACTCAGAAAATAATTGCTTCTTAAAAAAAAGAATTATAAAAGCATGGAATATTTCGGTCACATTACGCTGTTAGACATCTCCAAGCACTGCAACAAGGGCTGGGAGGGTATCTGAGCTGTGTCGTGTCATTAATCAGGGATGCCCTTCTTGCATGTCCTTCACGTACACTGGAGTTTATTGAACGGCACAGATTTTTCTGACTATGTTTGTGTTTGAGATAGCTAAGGCTAGACAGAAATTTCTCTACAAATGCTCTCTCCCATTGTTTATCTTATCTTAGTGCAAGATGTGAGAGTGTGGTGACTAGATTTTAATTTTCTTTATTAGCACCTACACAGACTAGAGGAGAAAAGTTGTTGACATTACAAGAGAATGCACCGCAGTCAGTTGGAAATAATGAAAAAAGTGGGAGTGAAGCAGACCGAGTGTGAGCTGTAGGTAGGAGTAATCAAAATGGGATGAGGAGGCAGGCTTTGTGTTAGTATGCAAATTCTGAAAGAGGCTGCTTATTATATATATGCAGATATTCAGATCTGCAGTGTGGTGTGTTCATTCTATAATGCAAGATCTGAGCCTTACTTTCTTTCACCAGAAAATCTAGTAAAAGAAATTAAAGCTGACTTTTGTAGTCCTATAAACACCATAATGGAGGAACTTTGGAAAATTAAAATTTTCTTTTCCAGTAAGAAATTATGGAATCTTAACTGTCTATTGAGTTTGGTTGTTCAAATAAGTCCCAGAGAAACTCAGCATTGGGCTGAGTGTAGGTGAAAGGATCAAAGAAGAAACGTAGTCTGCACTGTACTAACTAAATGTGACTTGTCCCTTCTACAAGTAGGAATTCTTTAACTACAGAAGCAGGAGGTTACTTGTATGACCCATTAGCCTTTGAAAATATGAGGTACATTATTAGATGACATATATTCCAATCTAATGTGTAGGAATCTATCTAATGGCTGTAATTAATTGTATTTATGGGAATCTACTTAGTAAATCAAATTTCAAATCCCTACACTAATATTCCATAGAAATAAATTTTTTTAGAAGTAACTGAGTGAATGGAATTTAAATAGGAGTACTTCAGCATTTTTCAAGGATGCTGTGTTAGGAAATGGTGATTAATGGTTCTCCCTTAGCTAAACATAGGTATCACCAACTGAAATATTCTGTCTGGCACTAGGCAGGAATATGGATTAGCTCTGAAAATAATGGAAATAATTGAAATATATAATAGCCTCAGTATTTCCTATTCATCTGAAGACCCCTAGACCAGAACACAAGTTAACCAAAGTCTGATCACACTAAAAGTCAGTTTGAAAAAAAATTTAATTTTGTTTTATATTACTTATTTTAAAAGCTCCCTAACCATATGTAGATTAATTAGCCTTCTATAGCTTTATCATCTGATAAAACTTGCACAAATCCTGTCCATTATACCATTAAGTCCTTTACCACGACGCCCTTCTAAATGTTTTTGCTGTTTATTCAAAGCTGTTGCTATGTTATAGTCATCTAATTTCCCGGGGGTTACTGGAATAAATGAAGGGCTGTGAAAGTGATTGTATAATTGAGCTACTGAGAAGTTATATTCTCATGCAACTAAAACTAGACAACCTAATTGATAAAGTTACTTTAACTGTTACAAGTCAGTAAAAGAAAGTTGTAAGAAATGTAAGATACTGTGAATGTTTGGTCTGGCAAGAAACCCTGAAGACCTGTGGGCACAGATGATAGAATAAACAACTGAGCAAAACACAGTGGATTATCAACAAGAAAATGTGACATGCCTTAGCAACTTATGTGAATTTCATTTACTGCTAACATCTGATAATTGGTGGTCAAGCACCAGGAGAGTAACAATACAGTTTGATAAACACTTGAATCTCCTGGTAAGCAAAGTTTTCTTTCAGGTTGATTCCCTGATTTCCGTTTCTATGTGTTAAGTATGTAATATTCAGGTGTATCTCGCATTCCTCCCAGCCTGCCTTTGCTACTCAATTTTCTATTTCAGGGTTAAATCTAAAGTTTTCTGTGTGGATATTATTTGAAATAAGATCTGACTAGGAAATACCTGTGGTGAATCAATGTCAAAATTAATTGGACAAAAATGTGATGTGGCAACCAGACACCCAAAAGTTAACCATTATTTTATATTATTATGACTCCCACCAAAATATCCCGTCATCACAGAAAAGCAATTCTGTAGGACTCGGTCACTGACAAAGGAGGAGCAATCAACACAAAGTGCTCTAATCTTGTCCATCTTGTATGAAATTAGTCATTGGGAAAGCATGTTATCTTTGAAAATAGTTCAGTTCCTACCTCACTAGCTGAAAACATTTTTAAGCTTTCTGTAAAATATAGACAGAGCATCCTGGACATTTAAAGACCCCTATTGACTTACAGGCATAAAAATGGCAATGGCAGAACACTGACCAATTTTTAATGTCCTGATGCTCCCTAGTTACTTTAGAGATATATTTGCTTATGTTGTATAGTATTAAAAACATAGTTTCATTATATATTAGGTAGGATAGTTTAATAAGCCGAGTCAGTATATTGGAATGATTTCCTTTAATTAATGATTTTCATTTCCATACTTTAGCAATCTGAATGCCCAGAATCTCAGTGCTGCTGATGTGTAGTGTATTTTTATCTGGTCATTTCCTCAAGCTGCCCACCCACACTTTCCATTATTAATCCTGACATATGTCTTTTCAAATATTAAGGGACCAGAAGAAGGCTGCTGGGTGGTGAAAACTGAATCTGGTGGTACTGTGCTTATCACTATACTGTGATGCCATGTGTGACAGCAGAAGGCTGTCTGGAGCCCTTAGATGTTCATTCACTTCAGATGTCCCAGTGTGGTGGTGTACTCCATTTTTACAGGGCTGTACTGAATATAACAATCTGGGTATTAGCTGGACTCAGGCAAAAATCCTCATTGATTCTTTTATTCAATTATTAATTTAAGGTTTTAATGTAGGAGTCATTTAAATACCTGTTTTAATTGTGTTTCAAGAATCTTAAAATTTGTTTGTTCAGTTTGCAATATAATGCTGTTCATCCATATCCTAGACCTAGTCTTTGAAAGCAGAATTTCATTGTTTTCTGCCTCATGAGTCCTTGTAAAAATAGAGGTGCACCAGGCCAAATTCTCTCAGTTGGCACCAAGGTAAGCCCCACAGTCCAAATTCTGCCCTGTGTTAATGCTTTATTTTTGCTGGAAGCTGCATATTTGTTACAGGAGGAGAAATACAATTCTGGTCAGTCTGTCATCTCCACAGGGCAAGCCCAGCTTTTGAAGTTTTTAAATTACAAGATACAAGCTTGGAAAAAAAATATATTGAAAAGACTTACTGCTATAATTCACAGCACAGAACTGTGATTAAAGCTTGGTAGGAAGCCTGACATCTAAAGATCCCCTACTGTCACATTTACCCGTGCAAACCGAACTGTTGGTCAGATTGAGCAGAAGTGGTATGTCAGACTTACTAATAAGGCAATTAGTAAACAAAAGGGCAATAGGACAACACATAGGAGTAAAGCAACCGAGCTTTATCAGCTCAGATTTGTAGCTCAGGTCACAAAAACAGTATGGTTGTATTAGCACGATGCCTCATTAGACTGGCTGGGAAGCAGAGTTGTCGTTAGGCTAATCTGATACCTTGTTATAACTTGTTTTGGTGTTCCTGATAGTTTATTCAGAATCACTGCACCATTAGTTTAGTAATAGGACTCATGCAGTAGCAAATATGGAATTGTGCAAATTGACCAATTTCGTTCAGATTTTTGCATGTTTATGTATTGATTTATTTGTAACTTTTCAATACCATTTGTATTCTTGAATGCTAATTGTAAAGGTTTGGTATATTATCTTTTTTTTTAGATATTGGAATGGATTATAATAACCAGTTCAGTTTACCTGAATTCTGGGGCTGTGTAGCATTCATAAGAATCTTCTAGCTTTCCATCCCTTTTTCATTTCTACTGTCCCAGCAAGGAAAAGCCACATAAAATAATGATATAAGTTTACACTAAATGAGTACTTCCATCACTGATAGGAAAGGGCATTACTTAGCTTCACTCAAATATAATGGTGTGGCAGAGTAGTAATGTATTCATGTTTTACAGAATTTTGCTCTTTGCCTCCTGGTTGCAGGGACTGTATCCATAATGATGAGTTGAGAGAAGGATTTGTAATGTATGTTAATTAGATAATAAAAAAATCAGATTTCTAAAGATGAGCTGTCTGCTCTTGTCTTGCCACCATGCTGGATTAGGCATTGAGAAGGTTCAGCAGAAAAGCTTAAGTCAGCAGTAAACACTGAACTTTTTTACTTTTTTACTACCCTACTGTGTTAAAATATATGCTATTTTTTAGGATGAGTGTAATCAGAAATTATTCCAATTTTGAAAAACAATGAAGTTTCAATTGCCACTTTACCATAACTGATTGAAGCATTACTCTGTTGCTTGCAAGTCCTGGATGGCATGAATGAGAAGTTTTGGAAATGATTACCGTGTAACTCAGCAGATGGCCTTCATTAATGGCAATTATATGACTTTACCGAGCTGCCCAAGCATTATCTGAGAGAAGGCATTAGTCTCTGTGCAATTACTAAGTCCCTACCACTTTCATGACTTCACTGCAGGAGATTTTAAAAAGCTGCTGTTGTCACTTTTTTTTTAGCTGCCTAGAGCTAAATACATAGATTTCACAGATAGAGGACCCTAGAATCTGGGACCAGACTGTATCATTGGTCTTTAATGGGTACTTTCTCCCACTAATTTTGATTAAAGATCAATTTTTAGAGTTGGCTGGTAGCTATATATCTAATCATACTTATGCTCTGCTTGTGTAACTGTGCCTTTCACAACGGATAAATATATACTTTAGTGCTTCAAGAGTCCTGCAATGTACAAAATCAAAACAATCACATATCTTGTTCATGTTACAGTTTATCTGGGTGGCTGTATCATATTTACTAAAACTGTCTGAGGGGTGCTCAGGTGATGTTCTCATTTTGGCACACAGCTGCAATTGCATGTGCTACGGGAGGTGACTCCAGTGGAACATGTGTGGTGCATCTCAGCATCTTTTTTGTTTGCTCGCATTATCATGTTAGTTTATTGTTGCAGTATCCTATTTGCTTACATAAAACTCTTCAGAATAAACAGAATAGCCTCTGCTGCAGTTCATCTCAAACCTGCTTCTTCCTCTTGAGAGAAATCAGCAGCAAGGTTAACTACCGAGTAGCATTAATAAGTGACAGGTTGTTGGAAGCCACTGCACTATTCTTTTTGCCTTGATGGAGCCTCAGTATCCCTCTGCTGCCACTTAACTGATGTCACTGATGAGACTCCTGAGAAATGCTGCTCAATCTCCATTTTTTAATTGTGCCTTCAGAAAAGAAAAGAAACTATAAACTGTTTTAAAACTCTATTTTAGCTATATTTTTGTTGGCATTTAAAACAAGAAGCATCAGTAGTTTCCTTCCTTCTCCCTGCCTTCTCAGCTTGATAGGAACATTTGGGATGAGCTTGCATGATGATGTCGTATTTCATCCAGGTGCTCATTTTGGCAAGGTTTTGACAAATCTGTTAAAGTTTGGCTGTTGCTTATGTCAGCCTCAACAGCATATACAGACTTAGTGATAAATTGGAGGAAATTGGTGTTTATTAATGCTTGGTGTATTTTTGAACTCAAAAGTAACTGACAGTGAGGTCTAACAGAGAGTTTGAAATTACAAGCTGTGAGTTCCAAGTGGTTTTACAGGAGTTAACTAATCGCATGTGTTGGTATTTCTGTTTGTCTCCCAGTATATTGCAGTAGAAGCAGCAAAAGAGACTTTTAGGACTGTATTTTGCTAAGGTGTAGTGGTTGCAAAGGATAAAATTTCTGCAACACCTGTAACACTGTTTTAAAGATGCCAGATCATAGTTCCCATTGACTTAGAGCCGAATATAGAGCAGTGTATAAGAGATATGAAATAAACTAAATGATCCAATTATATTTTTCTTGTTCCTCATGTAAGTAGTTTTTACTTGCAAATAAAAGTCTATTTTTCCTTATTCTTAAAAGGGTGCGAAGTAAATTCCTATTAACTTCAGAGTGTCAGCAATGACTCCAGACAGAATTGAGATTGTGGGGAAGAGGGGGCACACAAAGGTCTTGTGTGTCCTAACAGCAACACCAGGCATGTTTCAATCAACTCACCCAATATGTGCAGAGGATGTGACAGCGTGCGTTTTCGGGTACATCTGCTACATTCTTCTGCTCACACATAAGGGAGGAAAGAGATTCTGGCCCCAGCCTGTAACCCCTGTTGGGTTGTTTCTTGGACAGATGCAGCATCATATGGCAAGAGCTCAGGGACCAAAACTTGGGTCAGCTTTCCGACACCACTACACATACTGTCAGAGCAGAGTGCACACCTCCATTTTCCACACAAAAAAAAAAAAAAAAAAAGAAAAAAAATCCCATTTTTCTTTTACCCTTCAAAAGTTT